>CM059319.1:760862-817955 GCA_030340685.1 Protosalanx chinensis
CCTCTCACACATATACACACATCAATGGCTTCCTTGTCTCACTCTTCCAGGGGTAATCAAGTAGCCAGTGGGTAAAGATAACCCTAACCCTAACAATAATCCCAGATATTGGCTAAATGAACAACTGCTGACATGTCTGAAATTAATATGCTAATATCTTTAGCTAAACTGGAAACCCTTAAGCCGGTACTCTTACTGCAGTGGGTACTAATTCCACAGAAAAGGGACGGGAGAGAGAGAGAGAGATAATGTGTGTGAGAGAGAAAGAGAAAATGTATGGAAAGCAAACGTGTGCAAGAGAGTGTGAGATGATCAGATGATGTGATCTGCAGTGAGCTCACTCCACAACCAGCCCTCACTCCACCACCAGCCCTCACTCCACCACCAGCCCTCACTCCACCACCAGCCCTCACTCCACAACCAACCCTCACTCCACCACCAGCCCTCACTCCACAACCAACCCTCACTCCACCACCAGCCCTCACTCCACCACCAGCCCTCCCTCCACAACCAACCCTCACTCCACAACCAGCCCTCACTCCACAACCAGCCCTCACTCCACCACCCAGCCCTCACTCCACCACCCAGCCCTCACTCCACCACCCAGCCCTCACTCCACCACCCAGCCTTCACTCCACCACCAACCCTCACTCCACCACCAGCCCTCACTCCACCACCCAGCCCTCACTCCACCACCCAACCCTCACTCCACCATCCAACCCTCACTCCACCACCCAGCCTTCACTCCACCACCAACCCTCACTCCACCACCCAACCCTCACTCCACCACCCAGCCTTCACTCCACCACCAACCCTCACTCCACCACCCAGCCTTCACTCCACCACCAACCCTCACTCCACCACCAACCCTCACTCCACCACCCAGCCTTCACTCCACCACCAACCCTCACTCCACCACCCAACCCTCACTCCACCACCAGCCCTCACTCCACCACTAGCCCTCACTCCACCACTCAGCCCTCAAAGTCTTGGAAGAAAGCTTCCTCTGAGCTTGGCCTTGGGCACCCTCATCTGCAACAGCCTGCTTTCCAGGGGGAGGGGAGGGGCTTTATGCCGCTAACCCTAACCCTAATGCCGTACACAGGAAGCTGGGTGAGTGTTGAATGTGAAGACTGCAGGGGCAAACCTGCAGGGGCAAACCTAACCCTAACCTAACTCTGCCCTAACCCTAACTCTAACTCTGCCCTAACCCTAACTCCGCCCTGACCCTAACCACATGGAGAAGAGAGACAACATTGTCAGCTGACATGGTGCACCAGCCTTCATCTTCATCTAAGTCCACCCATAGGTAGCTAGCAGAGGATGTATATATTTATTTTAAATAGGAGAAGAGGAGGAGGAGGAGGACGAGAGGGGGACTCTTGGTGGTGAAGCTTGCAGTTGACCTTCATTTATTTAGCTTGGTTGTCACTTTCACATGACATGTCAGCTCCAATCACAGACGTGCTTGTGAGTGCATGGAATGTGTAGCACTTTTGTCGGAGTTAAATTAACCTTCCCAATCAGACCCAGCATGCCTCAGGTTCACCCAGCATGCCCCAAGGTTAGGGTTAGGGTTCACCCGCACTGTGGCCTTGACTCTAACCCGATCCCTAACCCTTGATTCTAACTCTGCCTCCCCACAACCAATGAGATGACTGCCGAAGATTTGCCTTGTTTTGGGAGTTGGAACATACATTTGTATCTCCATTTAGGCTTAGTTAATAGGGCCAAAGTAATCAGTCTGAATATGGTTTAGGCAAGCCTGCTCTTAAAACTAATCACCATCTTCCTGCAGACTGCACCTTTATTTGATCATAATGGTCTCACTGTATTCAGTTTCCTGAATGCTCACACATATTGTACGGTTGGCACAGGTGTGTTTGCACCACAGCAGCAGGCAGCGTACCAACACAATCGTACTGTCCTCAAAAATACTAGCATTCAGGGGGGCACATTTGGGAGCACTAAACTCTGCTAATCTAAAATAGGCAACACAACATACAAAAAATTGGGGGCATTAAAAGTTCAAACTCATGAAACCTAAGAGCCCTTTTTGGCAATGGACTGTACTTGGTAACAGCGGCACCATCGTAAATCTTGGGTAGCAGAGCAGTCGCATAGCAAACAAAGGAGCTGGTCACCCCACCCTAACCCTAACCCTAACCCTAACCACCCACACACTGAATGTTAAACACCACTGACAAGACAGGCCGAAAGTTGGGGAGCAGCACAACACAAATGAAACTATTCATACTGAATTTCATCCTGTTCTGTGGATGCAGGTTGAAGGGATTTTGAGGGTTTCTGAAGCTAGGCAGCGTGACATAAGTATTTTCCTCTGCTCTCTGCAAGTGAAAGAGTCATTCTCCTGTCAGTTGGTTTAGTCTGACTACAAAATGAACTCTCCTCAAGCCAATATGACAAGATGGGAATTCTTCATTTAGGCCAATTCACACACAGAGCAATGCTGACAGCCTTTCTCTGCACATACTTTGGGATAGATGTTCCATGACCATCTCTGCTCTCAGGGAACCTGTCTTGGTATCAGCTGAGGCCTTCGAGACCCTCTGAGGGACAACTGACAGGCTCTCACATGGCCATCACACAGCATCTACTCGTTATAGGAAGAGCTCGTATTGAGGAAAACAATGGACCATAAAACAGCGGGTGCCATTTTTTCTTTGCTACGGCTGATTTTCTTGTTTTCTCACTTCTGAGGTTGGTGTGTTACGTTGACAGAGAGTTTTACACAAAATGATATCAACTCAACCAAGGGGAGGGTTAACCCTAACCTTAACACGTATCGATGGCTACATTTTCACCAAGGTTACCTTTCAACACTTGGGAGTTACAGTACACAGCAACAATAATATGAGGTGAAATCCTACTATTTTGCCCAGAAACAAAGCTTAGGATGTGCTTGGATACATTCAGTGCAGTGTCTCTCCCAGCCCGGCTCCTCTCCCAGCCCGGCTCCTCTCCCAGCCCGGCTCCTCTCCCAGCCCGGCTCCTCTCCCAGCCCGGCTCCTCTCCCAGCCCGGCTCCTCTCCCAGCCCGGCTCCTCTCCCAGCCCGGCTCCTCTCCCTGCAGTGTGTTTAGAAGCTGATTTGACCCAGCTTCCACCCTTTCCCAGGAGAGCAGCCCCAGGAAGCTGCTCCTTCAGCCTGCCAGCTCCCAGCCTGGCCTGCTAGGAGCCCAGGGACCCAGTGATCCTCAGAACCCTGGCCTGTTTCTAAGGAGGTAGCTGCTGCAGAAGGGTGAGTCAACTCACACAGGCACAGGGGAAGAGTATTTAAGCTAACTGGAGTTTTACCCATGAACTCGTATCAGCGAGACCAAACTAGTCTTTGTCAATTGGCAAGCAGTCATGAGATAGTAGTTACTGTCATGCATGAGCTACTGAGCTAAGTGGGATCACATGGACGACATCAAGCAGGCTGAAACATGTCAGGAGAACGGCTGATTAAGAAAAGAAACCTGTGACATACAAGTTATCCCTTATGATTTTCTCTGAAGTTCTTCCAAGTCATGCATGTGAAAATTAAACAGAAAAATGTACTTTCTAGAATACTCTTCTAGTTTCACATTAAAGAGAACATAAATTGTGCATGTTCACACCACCGTCCAATCCTAACTTCCTGTTCTCAACTAAACAAAGTGCAGACCACATTCAAATTCAGAGTGAACTTTGGGAAACCACTGACAGCTAAACAGAAGTCAGTTACAGATAGACTTACAGTCCAAGAACTGATCTTCAACAACAAACTATTCTGCAGGAAGCGACATGGCATCATCACATGACTGTGACATAATCACATGACTGTGACATAATCACATGACTGTGACATCATCACATGACTGTGACATCATCACATGACTGTGACATCATCACATGACTGTGACATCATCACATGACTGTGACATTTAGATGGTTTCCCAGGCCAAGCTTGCCCCATCCCCCTTCTAACAGCTGCATCTCTCCACTCTGCCTATCTGAAAGAGTCATGTCATCAGCAAGGTGGCAAAACCACTGTGACTCTAGTCAGCCCCATCTAATCTAACAAGAAATCAAATACATACATCCAGCGATGAAATTACGCTTCATCAATTTGTTTAGTACCTACACAGTAATGTGTGCTAAGCCTACAGTATAGGAAGATTTACATATAGGTAGGGCTTCAATCTCCTTGACAAAGCAACTGCGATGTAACAATTCTAACAATATTCAGTGAATTGTGTTGTGTGTGGGTTAGCTGAGCATAGGAGCATTATAATCCTGTTTGGTGAGGGCATTATTGTTATCCACCCGATATCTCAAAACAAACAACAAATACTGTTAAGCACAAAATATATTTTTTGAGCACAAAGAAATATATATTGCCAGTGTGTCTGCCAACACTTTGGTCTAAATTGAGAAGCATGCTAGTTGGCCTGTGTTGAAGAACCATGCGTGTATGTGAACCAAGCTTGCCCCTCAGGTCCTACTGTGTGTCCTACAGCTCTGAGTGGGCTGACGAGAGTCTCTCTGGGCCCTAAAACACATGAGAGCCATGTTAGCTAGACAGGAGCCTGGAAGAACAGGCTGCTCAATGCCTCCACTGTTCTGAAGGAGCAAGATCAACAGTGTATGACTCTCTAAGATGAATGACTAAGAAGCTATTCAGGCAAGAAATGTCTCTGTTATCCATCCAGAGAAATACAAGGAAATCCAGAAACCTGCTACACAATCTTCGTCTCCATTAATGGTTCGGGGTGAAAAGTCAATGGGCAAAGTCAGGCCACAGGATTTTATTCTTTCTCAAATACGCAAGGCCCATCTGAGATGGCACTTGGGCAGAATGGGTTCTTTGTGGTGAGGTCCTGTTGCTGTTGTGACAGCACCAACCTTGACCGCTAGGCAGACAGTGATGCTAAATAAATAAATGTAAATGTTTAAACCCAGCGGTGAGGAGATGAGAAGGAAGAGATCATCTGCAGGAGAATAATCCGTGGGGATGGGGGGAGCAGGGCTATGTTGTGCTGGCAGAGGGGGCTTGTGTGTGGATTAACCCTGTCACAGGCAGAATCCCAGACAGGGTGAGGGAGGGCAGGGCCACAAGGTGGAAGGGTGAATACTTTCACAGTCACCTCAATCCCAGCCCCAGCCAGCAGAAGACTACAGCCTCAAATACACACAACCAAAAGAGCATCCATTGGAGATTTTGCACTGGTGGACCAGGATCTCTGTGGACAGAGTAAACTCTCACTCTGAGATACTTATACTGAATTGCACCAAATTATTATATGGGATAATCTCTGCCTGCTAAAAGCACCAATCCACAGCACACATGACTGAAATCATCTTGCATACCGAGGAGAATAGATCATGAAACTATCAGAAAATATGGTCCATAACATTCCTTACCTTTAGCGAGTCGAAGCAGGCTATAACTCTTCCATTTTCCACCTGGCAGCTCTTTGGTGGGTGTGCAAATTTGCATTCCTCATCACTCCGTGAGCAAGTTCCTCTTTGAAACTGACGACACACTTCCAATGTCAGCCATTTTGTGTCTCTAATCGAAGACATATTCAAAGCCATGTCCAAACCCTTGTGGTATTTCAAAACTGGTTGACTGTATTTAAGAGTCTCACCAAGCCTTGCCTGAGGTTCTAAACTTTGATTTGTGTGTTTGAGAAGTTCTCAAATCGTGAAGTCATAGGATGATCTCCCCACAGTGTCAGCCAGGCGAAGATGAGGATCGATCAGCTAGAAATCAGGCATCAGTTTATACCAATGGCAGCCTTGCTACGAGGAACATTCAAGTGGCTTTTCCTCCACTGACAGAACCCATAAATAAGATGTCTGGGCAATGGAGTTCCTTGATAGAATATCAATGCAGTCTGGTTAGTACTGACTTTGCCAACTTCTAGTAATTTGTCAACGTGTTGTCCTTTCTGGCAGATGGTCCCGTCTGCACAGTAAATGTCTTCTTTTGGATCCCTTGCTTGTTGTGCAGAAGTGAACAGGAGATTGAGGAGCTGCAGCAGAGGTCTCCTCTGATACTACGCCGGTTTTAAGGAGACTGGGCCTGGCCCGGGCACACAAGGACCACAGAGAAGGTTCCAGTTGGTGGGGACGTCGTCTGAAAGGCACTTTCTGTTGATGAGCTGAAATGGGGAGGAAAAAAAAAGAGGGAGAATGTATGGTGTTTTAAAACAAGCTTTACTTCTTTACAGGAGTTCAATATATATCTGCAACGAAGTAGACTGTTTAGGAAACGGGGAAAAGGCAGATGAATAGTGAGACACGCTGGAATAATGACCGATGGCCAGAACGCCTTCACAATTATGGATACTGAATGAGCTCTACACAAACTACTTCATATATGAGGTACCAATGGATCATCTACCGACAAAACAAAAAAGGATACACTAGGATACAAAAATTTTGACATTTGGAATAATTGCCAACATCTGTAAATATTTTGGCCTGGATGAGAATCCATGAAGGGTTAGGGTTTGAAGACATGAAGGAGTTGTCAACAAAGATCATGTCACCCCACTCCTCATCGCCCTCCACTGGCTTCCCATCATGGCCCGCATCAGATTCAAGACCCTGGTGCTGACCTTCCGGGCTGTAAATGGGACTGCCCCGACCTATATCAACTCTCTCCTCCAGCCCTATAACCCCACCCGTCACCTACGGTCATCTGCTGACAACCGTCTAGTGGTATCCCCCCTCAAGAGCGCCCGAGCGCAACACAAACTCTTCCACTGCCTGGCTCCCCAATGGTGGAATCAACTCCCCACCTCCATCAGAAGCACAGACTGCCTTCTCACCTTCAAAAGAAGGCTTAAAACTCACTTATTTAGAGAATTTAATGGCATTTAGGAATAGTATGGCACTTCACATAATCTAATGTGCTTTAGAACTATTGGTTGGTCCCCATATGGTGACTTGCCAGTGTTGTTGTTGTATCTCTTGCTTAATGTTCACAATCGTTGTGTTATGCATTTATAGTTCTTTCCTTGGCACTTATTGGTTCTCATGATTCACGATCTAAAAAACCCACTGTGTTCGGGGTCTATCACGTTGCTATGCTCAATGACTGATGCTCTTTGTAAAAGCTCTCTCTTGTAAATTGCTTTGGATAAAAGCGTCTGCTAAATGAATACATGTAAATGTAAAATGTAAGATAAAAGTCAAGAACCAGATGGCGACCCAATTTATATCATTAGATAGCCTAATCTGAACCAGTTGGTGAGACGGTTATCATTAGATAGCCTAATCTGAACCAGTTAGTGAGACAGTTGATGTCATTAGATAACCTAATCTGAACCAGTTGGTGAGACAGTTGATGTCGGTTATCATTAGATAACCTAATCTGAGCCATCAGTTGTAGCCTTTCATTATGTTCGTAATGTGGCTTCAATCATCTCAGTGCAACATGGCAACAGTGTCTAAAACTAGCTGTTCAACTTTGACCAATCAAATTTGACTAGTGATGGGGGTCTCGTAAACCAATTTATTCTGGCAGTGTGAGGATCAAAGGGATGAATGCAGTGGCATAGAACAATGTAGATCCTAAATACCCTCCATTAGGCCTCCATTTGAACTAATAGGCAGACATACCCAACTCTTTTAATGTGACAATCATGTCAATCTTCCAAATAATCACCCCCTCTCTGGCAGGACCCAGCCTCATTTCCTCCTCTCCCAGGAGAAAATCAGCAACTACGAGCAACTACGATGTGTCAAATGTGACCTTTTGCAATTAGGCTAGGCTGGTGCTATTCATTTGGGACCATTTGAAAGCTTCTCCAATTTAGGGAAAGTGAAAACAATAACCTAGTTAATGAAATCTAATTATCAGAATCTAGGTTATAGATGGGAGTTTCCTCATCAGCCTATGTAGAAGATAACACTGGCTCCAGCGCCACATTATTGCATCCATCAATAACACTGGAACAGCAGTCACTGTATCCATAATGCAAACAAAACAGCTCGCTGTGTAAGAATAAACTGCAGGGATGGATGCTGTATCCAGTAGTTTGCTTAGCATCTTAAACATGATTCATATTAGAAAGACTTAAGGCTAATGTTGATGAGACCTGACAGCTGAAAGCCAGGTAGGGAGGCTTCACTAACACCACTGTGACCTCTCCACATTAGTCCAGTACCCTCCAACACTGGTCAGACGTTCAACAGCATAATTCTGGACCAATGTGAAACCATACAGGAGTTCCTGAACCACCCTAGGTTCTCTGGGGGGGGGGGGATGTCATCGCCCAGCACTGGCCTGTGCCTAAATTGACAGGACAGCCCGTCAACAGGCTCACACTCCAGTTTTGCACTAATCACAGTGACATAATTGACTGATTAATGTATCTGACCTTGAAGCCTATTCAGCCTACGGTTAATGAAATGTTAATTTTGTGCTCTCCAGGCTCAGCAGCACTAGCCTATATTTATCACCCCAGACAGCCTTTGAGGCAGGAACTTCCAATAAGACAATATTCTAAATATGCTTGTGGTGTTTTGAAGCAGCTGGGATGTTGGGGAGCCCAAAGACACACAGACCCCACAGACCAACTATCACACAGATGTCTGTTGTTGTTACGTGACAGTTAAGAACAGGGGTCCATGTTGGCCAGATGTTAGCAAGGTAGGCTACGTGGATAAACACGTGCACCATAAAAATCAAATACCAGAATGAAATCAAGCGTTTGTCAAACGTACATTTCCTTTGAAAACTAAGACTGAAGTAGATTTGTTTATTTCAAATAATTAATTCCATAAATGGTCTTTAATGTTTCTAGGTGTACAGAAAGTAGGCCAGGCTATCACACACTGTTACAGAAATGGGGATCATTCAATCTTACGGTCTATCTTATTCTCCATGGACGTCATGCATGTAAATGGGCTAATTCTGATATGTCCACGTATCCCTCTCTGTGTAAAAATATCTGTGTATCTACAGGTGTACCGAATATGTATGTTACACCATAGAGTCTGCAAATTAATGACATAAGTATACCAGGTGTATCATTCTATAGTTTATTCACAGTAGACTGCATAGTTTGGCTTTTAACTGAATGATGGGCATCACTGTGGCAATATGATAGTCAGAGCTTCTGACTGGCTGCCTATGTTGAACATTTCTCGACATAGTTCATCTTCTGCTATGTGACCGATCATGTAGAGTCTTGGACATGAACAGGATCAATAATAAGCTATCAACCTAATATGATGTGATCTTTCCAAATCACACAGCCTATGTGAGAAATACCTTCCAATAGACAGCCTCGAGTGACTGATCGTAAAACAATAGACACATATGATACGCTAAGCTCTATTAATAGGCATTAGCCTACTAGTTTGAAGAAGGTTAGGCCTAGGCTATTACTGGTATGACACCCTATCTTGCAGAAGCAATGCAGTCAGCTATTTACTGAGTCAGCAGGCATGTATGGTTCATGTATCTACTACTGTGGCCTTAGCTATTAGGCAAACTGAACTGGGGTGACCTTAATCACGCTCATGTTACAGAGAGTGCACAGCTCTACAAGGTAATCAGCCAATCTACTGCTGCCTGGGCTTCAGGGAGACCAAACCAATCCATAAGGGAGGATCCACTCTTATATTAAGCCTCATGTATTTAGACTTAAGGGAAGCGAGTGGACTTCAAGTTTTATCTCCTAAATGTTAGCCCAGTAAAAGTGCTGCATGGGAACTTTACTGGTGCATCACCCTCTGCATGATATTTTACCTGCAGCGTTGTTTTGGTTGCTCATGATGACGACAAGGTAACACCTGGTGCCTCAGAGAATAAATCATTGTAATGAGATGTGTTGACCCTCAGTCCAGCAGAGCTCTGGGTAGGAAGAAAACACTCCCCCAGGCTTGTGCAAACACACACTGGGGAGGGACGGAGGCACAGGACAGACAGACCGGGGAAGTGCTGAAACACCACAGGAAGTTGCAGACCAGGCATAAAGGGAGAACCTTGTTCTTTCCTGGCAGGATGAGTGAGTTCAACTCTCCACACTGGCTACATTAGCCCATTAGACACGAACCAGAATAACAGTGGAAAGCACATAAGAGTTAGCAGGAAGTGTACACGTAGAGATATCATAGGGTTACCTAACTTTAGCACACAAGTCCCCCCCATCTCAGTCTCACCATATGGTATGCAGCATAATGCAGCAAATTCCTTACTGGAGCA
Organism: Protosalanx chinensis; assembly: GCA_030340685.1. Lineage (NCBI taxonomy): Eukaryota > Metazoa > Chordata > Actinopteri > Osmeriformes > Salangidae > Protosalanx > Protosalanx chinensis. Next base: position 771,071 of record CM059319.1, read on the forward strand.
AGTGAGGAAGCACAGCAAGGAAACAAGCCTTACCTCAAGCAGTTAGGAATCCCTTGTGGCTAACCTCGTCCACACTGTCTAGGTTAGTTATCAGACTTTTCCAAATGACTTTCTGTCTTGGTAATCACTATGTACGTGGATGTTATTTTCTTTGACATTCTGTTTTCTCAGAGACCATGACTAGATGCCTAGACTAATTATTTTCTTTCCACGACAGTAGAGGAAAAAGAACGTCTGCTTAACTGTGGCTGAAACATTTCCAGCCACCCCCTTCCTGCCAGCCCCTCCGCCCCCAGGAAGGCCCTCCCAGAAAACTCTGGCCAATGGCAAATCAGAAACACATTTGCAGCACACAAACTGGCTGTGCAGGCCAGACTGACAGGCTGGCAAATCAAATCTGTATTTACTTGACACACTTAACTGAAACCTGCCTGCTTCACATATTCTTAATGAACTACCATTATCAAGATCATTACAAATGTCCTCTGTTATTACTCATAATAACAGATATAACAGTTATACTCAGCATATGTCTGCAATTACTCCTCAGAAAATATAAAAGCCTGCAGAACATTGAGCAAACAACAAACAATGGCATTTATTACAGCATACGATAACCAGGATGCTCACATAACATACAATAAGACCACACATTTCATAACATAGCTTCAAAATTGCTAGATTTAAATGAATTATTGTATTAAGGGCAAACCTGATCTCAATGTTAAATATAGATATTCATGATGTGAATTGCTTAGAAGAAAGTTACTCTTTACATCATGTCATCTACGGCTGAAGTGTGCATGGATAAATATATGACCTTGTCTAAATGTTCTAGCCCTTATCCATAACATGATTATTAATATGATTATAATTATAATTATTATGATCTATTACAACATTACATGACAATGTCCAGCTGGGTCGATCCCTATCAAATGCCATAAACATTTTTTATTTATTTACGTAAATTCACAAACAAGTGGGGAGTACATCTAGTCTGGCTAGCATGTAGAATGTAAATGTGAATGTACACTACTTTTGGACTGTTTTCGCTAGTCTAAGAAAGTCATTTCAGAGACGGTAATTATGGTTGTGTTCGATTTCCTTAGGCTGCTGCTGCTGCTACTACTACTCCTGCTGCTGCTACTAGTACTCCTGCTGCTGCTACTAGTACTGCTGCTGCTGCTACTGCTGCTGCTACTAGCTACTGCTACTTCTAGCTACTGCTGCTGCTGCTGCTAGCTACTGCTACTAGTACTGCTGCTGCTACTGCTACTACTGCTACTACTGCTACTACTGCTAGCTACTGCTGCTGCTGCTACTACTGCTGCTACTGTTACTACTACTACTGCTACTGCTGCTACTACTGCTAGCTACTGCTACTAGTACTGCTGCTGCTACTGCTACTACTGCTACTACTGCTACTACTGCTAGCTACTGCTGCTGCTGCTACTACTGCTGCTACTGTTACTACTACTGCTGCTGCTGCTACTACTACTGCTGCTACTGTTACTACTACTACTGCTGCTGCTACTACTACTACTGCTACTAGCTACTGCTATTTCTAGCTACTGCTGCTACTACTGCTACTACTACTGCTGCTGCTGCTGCTGCTGCTACTACTAGTACTGCTGCTGCTGCTGCTACTGCTACTGCTGCTTCTGCTGCTACTACTACTACTGCTGCTGCTGTTGCTGCTAGCTACTGCTACTGCTAGCTACTACTACTGCTACTGCTGCTGCTACTACTGCTGCTGCTGCTACTACTACTACTACTGCTGCTGCTGCTAGCTACTGCTAGCTGCTGCTGCTTCTGCTAGCTACTGCTAGCTATTGCTACTGCTAGCTTTTGCTGCTGCTGCTACTACTTTCAGCTACTGCTACTGCTAGCTACTAGCTACTGCTGCTGCTAGCTACTGCTGCTGCTAATGATAGCTACTGCTACTGCTAGCTTTTGCTGCTGCTGCTGCTGCTACTACTTTCAGCTACTGCTAGCTACTAGCTACTGCTGCTGCTAGCTACTACTACTGCTACTGCTGCTGTTAGCTACTACTACTGCTACTGCTAGCTACTATCTACTGCTACTGCTGCTGTTAGCTACTACTACTGCTAGCTACTGCTACTGCTGTTGTTAGCTGCTACTGCTGCTGCTACTACTTTTAGCTACTGCTACTGCTAGCTACTAGCTACTGCTACTGCTGCTGCTAGCTACTACTACTACTACTGCTAGCTACTAGCTACTGCAGCTATTAGCTACTACTACTGCTAGCTACTGCTAATGCTATCTAGCTAGTTAAATCGTTCACAGCATTTTCAGCTGCTTACCTCGATCTTTACCTCATCGTTATGAAGAAGCTCTTCATACTCCAGCCACCATTCGAATTGGCAGGAAAAAACAAGCTATCTATGGAGTGAAGCCGATATAATGATGTTCAATAACACACTAGGTTCTCACTTTATACTATGTTTTATCCGAGTATATCCGAGTATAATCAGGTTCTTTTTCGACACTTTGTTGCTCAGATTGGAGCAACAAGCTTTTGACAGCTCAGCCTGCCAGCACATTTATAGAAAGGGGAACTACAACGTTTATCAATGTGCGAACAAAAATATGAAGACAAAGTTTGTCGAAGGGAAATATAGCTAATGTATGAATATCTCCAAGAGACTTGATGTTAGTTGTAAAATGTGTGCTATTTTGGCAAACGGAAGATTATAAACAAATGGAAATCTAAACAGATCACCCCATAAATGCACATGGTACGTTCCAAACGAATGTCAGGTGGCTAGAGAAGGGCAAGGGTTTGCTTGTTACCAAGGGAACAGCAGAGAAACCCTGAGGGAAATGATATAGTTTATATGTATCTAGTTTTTTTATAGAGCTGGTCCTACATTCACTTCCTATTTGATTTGCTTGATTATAATTAACAGCACCATAAATCTCAAACTAGGTCTACCTTTAGAACTTTGTTTCCACATGAATTTGACTTGAACGATAGTAAAAGCTCAACATATTTAATAACAAGATAGATCATTTGTTTATATTTGTTGACAATTGTTAATAAATGTATCAGTTCTGAACATAACCTGTTTTTTAGGTTTAGGTTTGGGCTAGGTTAACCCTAACCCACATCCAAATGTGTAGCCCCAGGTGTTGTATTTTTATTTTGGAATATTTCAAGGTTTACTCCCACATACTGAAACATGTTGCAGTAAGGAGATTTTGGTTGAAATATCCTAAAGGAAAACGCAGTAATGCGTCTTAAAAATAAAATGGGGTTTCTGATTTGCTTATAAACAGACATTGAGGGAGTCCACTGTTGTTTGAACAGACGGACAATTAAATCGTTTCCTGTTATAACGTTTGAATTCATACAAATGACAATAGCAGATCAGTGTAGAACATCAATCCTGTGGAAAAGTTTCATGCTAAAACCCTGAATGACCTTACAGAGAACAGCAGAGTAGCACCATAACTCATCATGTGAAACTGTAAATTGTATGATCAGCAGTCTTCATTTTAACACCAAATAGTACACAATATTCAGTAAATTGATATTTCTAATTGCCCTTTTCTTCCGAACTACCTCTAAATTCCAAACGATTACTTCTTTCTGTTATTTTACAGAGTGCCAAATATGGAGGTATTTCTGGAGACAAACACATTCTTTCCATTAAACTGAAAGTGGTATGTGTGGAATGATGAGCCTTTATTGTTGTAGGCACCAGAAAAAGGATGAGCCGACTGCAATGGTAGACTGCTCGACTGGGCTGGGGGATAGTCTGCTGACTAAGCTTCACTTATCTGTCCACAGCAGGGCAAACTCCCATGCGCAGCATGCAGGTGTGGTGGGGCAGAGGAACCAAAGGCCTCAGTGACAGATGACAGAAGTACTGAAGAGAACATGGCCTGATGGAAATGGATAAGAAAAGCCTTTTCCATGACAAAATCATTGTCTGTCCTAATCAAAATATTCCCAATATAATGTATTTACTCTTTGATTCTGTCACTTGGTACAGTATAATTTTCTTTTTATTAAAATATTACAAAAATAAACGTGAAATGTTAGGCCAATCCAATGGCTTTACCACAGTGGCATAACTACATTGGGGTCTTCCTTTGATTAAACTGTGCCATTCATGGTGTTTGGCATTCACACCGAATATAAGAGTGCAGGAGTGGTCCAGCCTTTGATCTTGTCAAACTGACAAGCCCCTTTGAATGGGTCATGGACATCAAGAGCAGTGAGGAAAGGTCACCACATTGCTCCCGTCAAGGCTGAAGAAATGTGACTGTCAAACAAAATCAGATATGAACCTCAAAAAGCTTCTGCTAGTTCCCCTTTGACCTTGTAGAACTCCAACTGCATAGACCTCAATGATCTCTGGTGGCTTCCTCAAACTCATGTCAAATACCATCTCGAAGTGTACACTAATCTGCTCTCTTCAATCTTGTTGGGCAATTCATAGTGGGCTAAATTTGGTGTGAGATATTTTCAAAATGTGTTAATGTAACAACACCAACTGGTACTGCAAGTCCCTGGACACAGTTCATGAATATACATTCTTGTCACATTAATGTCCCCATGTGACATTCTGTGCAGAGACTATAGTACTGGATAGTGTGTTGTAGCAACATTCAAGCTCTCTCTGCCGTGATTGACACCAAGCCCATAGCTTTTGATTCAATTTTCACTTTAGTTGCCTTGGAAACTCTGGCTAACTACATGAAATCTAAAATAAGGTTAAAGAAAAAAAAATCACAGTGTGGACATTTTGTTGCATAGATATGGTTAGACGCCATCTAGTGGTGGTAAAAGAAGCCAACAGGGTTGCATGCTCCAGAGCGCATGTGTCAAACTCCAGTCCTGGAGGGCCACTGTCCTGACGATGTTAGATGTTTCCCTGCTCCAGCACACCTCCACAGAGCTTGATAATGACCAATCATTAGGATCAGGTGCGCTGGAGCAGGGAAACATTTACAACCTTCAGGACAGCGGCCCTCCAGGACTGGAGTTTGACAACCCTGCTGCAGAGGAACAGCGTTCAACATCGGTGTGCTCCAAGTCAGGTTTTTTACTGTCACCTGATGGCAAGACTCACAACAAGACTCACCATACCCGACTGAAACTAATACAAATGTTTAGTACCAGGTGACACAGTTTTACAATAGTCAAGAGAAATTAAATAGTATGGATATTTCAACATTGCCAATATAACCCCTGTAACTTTGTCCACCCACTCTGCATTGCACGGAGCGGGTCTTGAACAGTGAGAGTTTGAAATGGGAGACGAACTCTCTAACAATGATGTTAACCTCTAGCGTCATCCAGTAGAGCATCCTTTGAGATCTTATGAGTGAGGTTTACTCACAGCAACTATTAGTGGTGATCAGAATCAGTTTTAACTACCATGCAAGATACACAAACATGGAATTTACTGTGGCAGGAAAGTGCAAACAGAACATATATTAGAGTAAGACAAGTGAAAAAAACTAAATACAATAAAAAAAGGCCCTATCTGTACAGATGGGGGGCATATAACTATAGTGAGTACAAGTATAGGGGGGAATGGATATATATGGGGGGGGGGGGTATATGCAAAACCATCAGATTATTGTTGGTCCGCTGACATCATCAGTCTGTTGTTCTGTCTCACCCACAGGGAAGTGATCAAGGAGGATGAGTCTGGGTCTCTCAAAGACACAGTAGGAGACATCCTCTTCCAGGCCAAAAGGAAAAAGTATGTATGTTTGAGGAGAGGTTCCTCTCTTATTGTTTGATGTTGTTGTTTCCCATGCTGGTAAAAAGCTGCTGTGCTCATATAAAAGAAGAGCTTTTCATTTGAACTTTCACTGGACCTGTTGACAATATAACAATGTATATTTGGCAATATTCTGACACAACATTCTGTAACATAACTATGTATATTCTGCTAAAACCCTGTATATCCTGTAAATCCGGTGCATCCTGAAACACAACACTGTGTATTCTGCAAGAGCAATACTTGTATAATTGTAATTGTATAGCCTGTACATACTAATTTATCCAAGCCTCTACCCCTCTTGTGTGGATTCACTTACTGATTTAGCCCCACCCCCTTATCCTTATTGCTATTGTTATGTTATTGTCATTATGTATATTACCCTGCAACTCTGTGTGCTGTACTTTACCCTGCTGCTGTTGTGAACTGCAATTTCCACCTCCTGGAGGACAAATAAAGGTTCATCATCATCATCCCTGTGTGCCATTGCTGGCAAGGAGTCTCCCCCTAGAGGATGAATAAAGTAGAACCAGAAACCTAGTGACACAACAGTCAGTCACTGCCAGTTTTAATAATAACAATAGACTCTAACATTGAAGGCAGGGCCATCATGCATCAGTCATGAAATAGAGAAATTGTAGAAGTGGGCGGCTATGAACTTTTCTATTATACATCTAATATTACCAATAAACATCCAGAATAGTATTCTATACAATGTTATGTAAAATATACTTTTTTTTATTTTTGTTTGCGGAAGGATTTTCAACAGGTTCTACTAAACATATACATTGTCCCTTTAAAATATGAGGGTCATGTGTCATGGAAGTAAAGATAATCAATTACAATGCCATGTCCACCAACACTCTGATGGTGCAGATTCCTGGTTCCGGACTACAGTTATGGCTTCCGTACTACAGTTCACCACCTGCAGTTCTCCCAACACGCCACCAGATGACAGTTATAAACCTACTGTTTCGACAGTCATTCTATATTTACAATAAAAATGTATTTTTTTCTCTGATGTTAACGATTAGATTAGATGCTAGATTAGATTACCATGCATTCATGTCTGTGGGTTAGCAGTTCTTCATGGGATGAGTCTCAGTTGTTATTTGTTGTTGTGTGGTGTATTGGGGGGGGGGTCAGGGTTAATTGGGAGGTCAGATAGCTCAACGGGTTAAGGCGTTGGCTCATGATCGTAAGGTTGTGAGATCGAGCCCTGGCTGTGGCTATGTGACATTGTGTCCTTGGGCAAGGCACTACACCCTACTCTTCCTCAGGGAGAATGTTCCTGTACTTACTGTGAGTCGCTTTGGATAAAAGCGTCTGATAAATGTAAATGTTATTGGAACACACGTACTTGAGATTTCCATAACAGGTATTGCTAGCTAGTGTTAACTGGTGGGATGAGTCTCATTTAACACTTGTTATTCTGCAGTGTATTGGAACACAAGTATCTAAGACTTCAAAACCAATTATAACTAGTTAAAATCTCCTGAGGGCTGATGTTCATAATTATTATTATTATTGTGAGAAATCATTAACTTCATCAGTGGCTTCACATAGATAAGTATCATTAATCTTTATTAATGATCTGTAACTAAAGGCAAAGTGAACAAATGTGTTTTTTCAGAAGAGCGTATCAAACTGGTCGCCCTTCATATGACTCAGAACCCAGGAAGAAGCTCTCAGCATCAGAAAGGTTGGTGACCCCAACCACAATATAAATACCAACAGCTCAGACAACTGAAGTTAATAGTTTAAATTTTATTGCAAAAAGAAATCAGAAAAAATCAGCAATGCTTTCAAAGATAAGTGATCCATAGTAATTAACTCTAACCTTAATTTCAAGTAGAAGTCAAATTAGTGGTGTTTTCAATGTTAAAATGTTAAATATTTTAACTGTCTTTTTTAAAACAGAAGACCAGCAATGATCCACAAGGTCAGTAATGCATCACCATAACCTTCAAACTAAAACATAAGTGGTGAGAGAGTCAACCCAGAGCCATGAGGAACATACCTTCAACAATAATACTCAGTAAAGCTTCCCCTAATGTAGATTTCTATCCCCATTATAAGGACATAAAATCAGCACAATGAGAAACATTAAAAGGGATCTAAATGTCATGCTCCTGGACCACTTAAATGTAGCCCTCAAACACTGGGTTGGTCACCTCTCCAAGTGAGCACTATAGTGGGGGGAGGGGGAGTGCTCCCTCTGCAAACATAATTTTTTATTTGAGTCTTTTATGTAATTTGACATCAAGTGATTATTGTGTTTTTTATTCTGGTGTATTTTGTTTTATTGGTTTATTAATCTATTATTTAATTTAAAGCCCTTTGGGTTTTCCGAATGTTTTATGATAGTGTAGGTTCTTGTCAGCTGTTGAAAGTTAACAAATATTTTTTGGACTTGGGGTTAAAACAAACAAATATTTTTTGACTTGGGGTTAGAACAAACAAATATTTTTTGACTTACATTTACATTTACATTTATTCATTTAGCAGACGCTTTTATCCAAAGCGACTTACAAGAGAGAGCTTTTACAAAGAGCATCAGTCATTGAGCAAAGCAACGTGATAGACCCCGAACACAGTCGGATTTTTAGATCGTGAATCATACATCATGAGAACCAATAAGTGCCAAAGGAAGAACTATAAATGCATAACACAGCGATTATGAATATAGAGCAAGAGATACAACACATAATACATTAGATCAGGTGAAATGACATGCTATTGTTAAGTGCCATTAAATTCTCTAAATAGGTGAGTTTTAAGCCTTCTTTTGAAGGTTGGAAGGCAGTCCGTGCTTCTGATGGAGGTCGGGAGTTGATTCCACCATTGGGGAGCCAGGCAGTGGAAGAGTTTGTGTTGCGCTCTTGAGGGGGGGTACCACTAGACGGTTGTCAGCAGATGACCGTAGGTGGCGGGTGGGGGTATAGGGCTGGAGGAGAGAGTTGATATAGGTCGGGGCAGTCCCGTTTACCGCCCGGAAGGTCAGTACCAGGGTTTTGAATCTGATGCGGGCCATGACGGGAAGCCAGTGGAGGGCGATGAGGAGCGGGGTGACGTGACAGCGTCTGGGTAGGTTGAAAACCAGACGAGCGGCTGCATTCTGTATCCTCTGAAGGGGACGGGTTGCATTTGCAGGAAGGCCGGCTAGTAGCGAGTTGCAGTAATCCAGCTTTGAGAGGACTAGGGCTTGGACTAGCAGTTGGGTGGAATGTTGAGAGAGGTATTTTCTGATTTTCCTGATGTTGTAGAGGGTGAATCTACATGACCGAGAGACTGCAGCAATGTGAGCTGTGAGGGAGAGCTCGTCATCCAACTAATTTGGGGTTAGACATCCATCTAACTTGGGGTTAGAACAAACAAATATTGTTGGACTTGGGGTTAAAACAAACAAATATTTTGGGACTTGGGGTTAGAACAAACAAATATTTTTTGGATTTGGGGTTAGAACAAACAAATATTTTTGGACTTGGGGTGATCCATCTGACCCCCTGTAGGGCGGTGCGGTGTAGGCACAATCACTTCACTATTCGTATCACTTTAGAAAAAAGTGTCTGCTAAATTTATGAAATGTCAATATAATACGTGTGTGTGTTTAAATGTATGTACAATATGTAATAAAAGTAATATTTGTGTAATACACTGTAGCTCTGACCTGATCGATAACATCTTAGCAGATCGCCACAACAGCTAAGGTTGTTCTAATTAGTGGTGTTTTCAATGTTATTATGTTATGTTATTTATTTACATGATTGACTTAATACATAAACTGAGATTTGAGTGGTGAGACACTCAATACACTCATACAGAAAAAAATGTTTATTTGACACTGTGACTCTTTCCCTCTTATTAGGAAAACTCAAAGTATTGACTGTTGTAAACTACAAGGACATATAAACTACATAAAGAGAAAACCAGCATTAGGAAAGCGTGTCATGCTCCTGGCCCTCTTAAATGTAGCCCTCAAACACTGAGTTGGTCACCTCTCCAAGGGAGCGCTCCCTCTGTAAACTCATTTCTTTCATTTATTTATTTTATTCTTTATGTAATTTGACCTCATTTGATTTATTTGACCCCAAATGCTCCAGTGAATATTGTGTTCTTTGTTCTGGTCTGTTGTGTTTTTTATTGATTTATTTGTGTATTATTTCATTTAAAGCACTTTGGGACAACTGAAGTGGTCCACCTCCCCTCACCGCAAGGGATTGTGGGTACTTCAACTTTCTTCAATTTTAATTTTAATTTTCTTAATTATCTGTGCATATTAGAGTTTAGTTTTTGGGTACTATTCGTAATATTTGTCAAGTGGATGCTATGAACTGAAAAAAAAATCATAAAAAAAAAAGATCTTAATTTTAACCATAACTGTTAACGGCATCTCATTGAATGACGTACCGCTCATTCACATTTGAGAGTCAGCAGTTAACCCTGAAGTTGTGCGGTGTATGGAACTCAGGTGTTAAATGCTTGGTAAGGTATGGCAGGCTGTGACAGGGGCAGCTTGCCAGGTAAGGTAACCCTCTTTGGGCAAGCTGTGACAGGGGCATCTTGCCAGGTAAGGTAACTCTCTTTCGGCCAGCTGTGACAGGGGCAGCTTGCCAGGTAAGGTAACCCCTCTTTGGGCAGGTTGTGACAGGGGCAGCTTGACAGGTAAGGTAACCCTCTTTGGGCAGGCTATGACAGGGGCAGTGTGCCAGGTAAGGTAACCCTCTTTTTGGGCAAGCTGTGACAGGGGCAGCTTGTTCAACAGAGTAACCCTAAACTTGTATCTCTTTCTGTCTCTCTCTTTCTAGAGTCCTTGATACTTGTGTTCCAATACACCGCACAACTACAAGTATTAATCCTCTATGGATAGGCTGGAGAAACCTAACTTTCTCTCTCTTTCTCTCTCCAGAGTATCAGTTTATACATGCGTTCCAGTACACTGCACTACTACGAGTATTAAACCTTTCTGGGCAGGCTGTGACAGGGGCAGCTTGTCTGGGTGGGTAAACATATCTGGGCAGGCTGTGACAGGGGCAGCTTGCCTGGCTGGGTAAACATTTCTGGACAGACTGTGACAGGGGCAGCTTGTCTGACTGGGTACACCTCTCTGGGCAGGCTGTGACAGGGGCAGTTTGTCTGGCTGGGTAAACCTCCATGGGCAGGCTGTGACAGGGGCAGTTTGTCTGGGTGGGTAAATGTTTCTGGACAGACTGTGACAGGGGCAGCTTGTCTGACTGGGTACACCTCTCTGGGCAGGCTGTGACAGGGGCAGTTTGTCTGGCTGGGTAAACCTCCATGGGCAGGCTGTGACAGGGGCAGTTTGTCTGGGTGGGTAAACTTTTCTGGACAGACTGTGACAGGGGCAGCTTGTCTGGGTGTGTAAACTTATCTGGGCAAGCTGTGACAGGGGCAGTTTGTCTGGGTGGGTTGACCTCCATGGGCAGGCTGTGACAGGGGCAACTTGAATGGGTGGGTAAACTTCTCTGGGCAAGCTGTGACAGGGGCAGCTTGTCTGGGTGGGTAAATGTCTCTGGGCAGGCTGTGACAGGGGCAGTTTGTCTGGGTGGGTAAATGTTTCTGGACAGACTGTGACAGGGGCAGCTTGTCTGACTGGGTACACTTCTCTGGGCAGGCTGTGACAGGGGCAGTTTGTCTGGGTGGGTAAATGTTTCTGGACAGACTGTGACAGGGGCAGTTTGTCTGGCTGGGTAAACCTCCATGGGCAGGCTGTGACATGGGGCAGTTTGCCTGGGTGGGTAAACTTTTCTCGACAGACTGTGACAGGGGCAGCTTGTCTGGGTGTGTAAACTTCTCTGGGCAAGCTGTGACAGGGGCAGCTTGACTGGATGGGTTGACCTTCATGGGCAGGCTGTGACAGGGGCAACTTGACTGGGTGTGTAAACTTCTCTGGGCAAGCTGTGACAGGGGCAGCTTGTCTGGGTGGGTAAACCTCCATGGCCAGGCTGTGACAGGGGCAGCTTGTCTTGGTGGGTAAACTTCTCTGCACAGGCTGTGACAGGGGCAGCTTGTCTGGGAGGGCAAACCTTTCCTTTCTGGGCAGACTGTGACAGGGGCAGCTTGTCTAGGTGGGTAAACCTATCCTTATCTGTCTCTCCTCATTTGATACTTGTAGTTGTGCGGTGTATTGGAACACAAGTATTAAATCTCTCTGGGCAGGCTGTGACAGGGGCAGCTTGCCAGGTAAGGTGAACATCTCTGGGCAGGCTGTGACAGGGGCAGCTTGTCTGGCTGGGTAAACTTATCTGGGCAGGCTGTGACAGGGGCAGCTTGTCTAGGTGGGTAAACCTATCCTTATCTGTCTCTCCTCATTTGATACTTGTAGTTGTGCGGTGTATTGAAACACAAGTATTAACTCTCTGGGCAGTCTGTGACAGGGGCAGCTTGTCTGGCTGGGTACATTTATTTGGGCAGGCTGTGACAGGGGCAGCTTGTCTAGGTGGGTAAACCTAACTTTATCTCTCTCCTCATTTGATACTTGTAGTTGTGCGGTGTATTGGAACACAAGTATTAACTCTCTCTGGGCGGACTGTGACAGGGGCAGCTTGCCAGGTAAGGTGAACTTCTCTGGGCAGGCTGTGACAGGGGCAGCTTGTCTGGCTGGGTAAACCTACCCTCTCTGGCCTCGTTTGGTACTTGTAGTTGTGGGGTGTATTGGAACAAAAGTATTAAACTTCTCTGGACAGTCTGTGACAGGGGCAGCTTCTCTGGGAGGGTAGACTTTTCTGGGCAGGCTGTGACAGGGGCAGCTTGTCCAGGTGGGTAAACATCTCTGGGCAGGCTGTGACAGGGGTAGCTTGTCTAGGTGGGTAAACCTATCCTTATCTGTCTCTCCTCATTTGATACTTGTAGTTGTGCGGTGTATTGGAACACAAGTATTAACTCTCTCTGGGCGGACTGTGACAGGGGCAGCTTGCCAGGTAAGGTGAACTTCTCTGGGCAGGCTGTGACAGGGGCAGCTTGTCTGGGTGGGTAAACCTACCCTCTCTGGCCTCGTTTGCTACTTGTAGTTGTGGGGTGTATTGGAACAAAAGTATTAAACTTCTCTGGACAGTCTGACAGGGGCAGCTTCTCTGGGAGGGTAGACTTTTCTGGGCAGGCTGTGACAGGGGCAGCTTGTCCGGGTGGGTTAACTTCTCTGGACAGGCTGACGGAGGCAGCTTTTCTGGGAGGGTAAACTTCTCTGGGCAGTCTGTGACAGGGGCAGTTTCTCTGGGAGGGTAGACTTTTCTGGGCAGGCTGTGACAGGGGTAGCTTGTCTAGGTGGGTAAACCTATCCTTATCTGTCTCTCCTCATTTGATACTTGTAGTTGTGCGGTGTATTGAAACACAAGTATTAAATCTCTCTGGGCAGGCTGTGACAGGGGCAGCTTGTCTGGGTGGGTAAACTTCTCTGGACAGGCTGACGGAGGCAGCTTTTCTGGGAGGGTAAACTTTTCTGGGCAGGCTGTGACAGGGTCAGCTCGTCTAGTTGGGTAAACCTATTCTCATCTGTCTCTCCTCATTTGATACTTGTAGCTGTGCGGTGTATTGGAACACAAGTATTAACTCCCTCTGGGCAGGCTGTGACAGGGGCAGCTTGTCTGGCTGGGTAAACCTAACCTTATCTCTTTCTCTCTCTCTGGTGTCTCATTTGATACTTGTAGTTGTGTGGTGTATTGGAACACATGTATTACACTTTTCTGGGGAGGCTGTGACAGGGGCAACTTGTCTGGCTGGGTAAACCTAACCTCTCTCTCTCTCTCGGCCCTTAGCTGCTGGTAGAAGCTTGTGGGAGTTAAGATTTTAGAATGTTCCCTCCCTTCCGCCAGCATTCCCCCTAGCCTCTAGGCAAGACTGTGGTGTCCTTCACCTCAAGCAGTTTTGTTTGGATGAGTCTGGGAGGGAGATCTTCAGGCCCTCTCTGGGCAGGCTGTGGTAACCTAGCGGTGTTAACAAGCAGCTTGTTTGGGTGGGCGGTAAGTATGCGGCCCTCCTGGGTCCCACTTGGGACAGCACGCAGGATGTGGTGGTCCAGGGCTCGGGACCTTCATCGTAGCCCAGTCTTCTAATGGGCAAAAGCCCCACTCATACACTCACCGCACCACACTCCTTGCCTCTTACATCTGTCAATACAAGGCCCTCCCAGTGGACCAAGATAGTAATCCCAGACACTGGAGGTATTGACCCCCCCATATCTGTCAGTAGAACACATCCGTTTTTAGGGTTTGGGTGGGCCTAGGCTTGTGTAACTGACTCAGCTTCTGGGTGTAGTTTAATCAACCATCAGGGTTAGTGTTAAATTTTTTGTGTATTGTGCATTGGCATACAAGTACAACTGGCTTCTGAATCGGGTGTAGCTAGTTAAGATATGGTGGGATGAGTCGCAGTTGATGCATCTAGTTGTGCGGTGTATTGAAAGACAAGTACAAATGGCTTCTGAAACAGTTGTAGGTAGTTCCAATCACATTTTGGGATTCAGTCCATGTTGATAATAATAATAATAATAAAAAATGTGTTTCTTCCCTTGTATTTCACTTACATTATTCAGTTATGGTTTCATGAGCTTTTATGGTTAGGGTGTGGCCTAGGCTTGTGTAACTGACTCAGCTTCTGGGTGTAGTTTAATCAACCATGAGGCAGCAGTGATAAGATTTGTTAGTATGGCAGTTTTCCTTTTAATCTTCAAGGACTTTAATTCTGTTTTTTTAATGTTCCCCCTTTCAATGCACTTGATTCAAATGAAGGGTTATTTTCTAGTGACTGCAGCACTAGATAATGATCCGTTCATTAGTATCAGGAGTGTTGGGAGGGGGAAACATAAAAAAACACAGAACTAAAGTCCCTAAAGATTAAAAAATACTGCCATACTAACGTAAATCTTATCCCTGTTGCTGCCCATGTTTGATGAAACTACACCCAGAAGCTGAGTCAGTTACACAAGCCTAGGCCCACCCAAACCCTAAAGCTCATGAAATCATAACCCTGTTTCTGTTAGTGGAGCACATCAGTTTTTAGGGTTTGTGTGGGCCTAGTCTTGTAACTGACCTATACAAATACTCAGCTTCTCAGTGTAGTTCAATCAACCATCAGGGGATGCAACAGTGACAAGGTTAGTGTTAGTACTGCAGTAATTCTTTATCTTGGACTTCAATTCTGATGTTTTACATTTTGTGTGTTTGAAGGAGTATTAAAGGCTTCTGAATCCAGTGTAGCTAGTTAGGATCATATGGTGGGCTGAGGCTCCTTGATACTAGTTGTGCGGTGTATTGGAACACAAGCATTAGAGGTTTCTGAATTGGGTGTAGCTACTTATGATTAAATTTTGGTATGAGCCCATGATGATAATCTTCTTGTCTTTCACTTTGTTTTTCATTATTCAGTTAGGGCTATGGTTTGTGTCAGTAGAACACATCAGCTTTTAGGGTTTGGGTGGGACTAGGCTTGTGTAACTGACCTATAGATATTCAGCTTCTGGTGTAGTTTAATCAACCATGGGGCAGCAAGAGGGATAAGATTAGTTAGTATAGCAGTATCTTCAAGGACTTCAATTCTGTGCTTTTTAAATGTTCCCCCTTTCCATGCACTTGATTCAAATGAAGGGTTATTTTCTAGTGACTGCAGCACTAGATGATGATCCATTCATTAGTATCAGGAGTGTTGTGAGGGTAAATGTTTAAAACAGACAGATCATGTTGTCTCTGAATTTGTGATTAGTCACTAGTCATACACTTCCTACTCTGTATGACAGGTCATCAATTTTCAACCAAGCTTGATAACAGTGCTAGTTAAGATCACATGGTAGGATGATTTTATGCTAATAATGATAATGATAATGATAATAAATAAAAAAAAACGGGTTTCTTCTCTTGTTTCACTTTGTTGTCCATTCTTCGGTTAGCATTTGTTAGATCACATGAGTTTGTATGGTTTGGGTCGGTCAAGTCTTGTAACTGACCTTGATAAATACTCAGCTTCTCAATGTAGTTCAATTGACCATCAGGGGCTGTGACAGGGTAAGCATTCGTACGGCAGTAATTCTTTATCTTGGACTTCAAAGACTTCAATTATTTTTAATGTTTGGTATATTGGAACACAAGTATTTAAGGCTTCTGAATCTGGTGTAGCTAGTTAAGATCTCATTTTGGGTTGAGCCAATATTAGTTGACTGTCCTTCTATTCAACTGTTTCATTATTCAGTTAGGGCTATGGTTTGTCATTGGAACACATCAGCTTTTAGGGTTTGGGTGGGCTTAGTCTTGTAACTGACCTATAGAAATATTCAGCTTCTGGGTGTAGTTCAATCAGGCAGCAACAGTGATAGGATTTGTTAGTATAGCAGTTTTTCTTAATCTCCAAGGACTTTAATTCTGTCTTTTTTAAATGTTCCCTCTTTTAATACACCTGATTCAAATGAACGGTTATTTTCTAGTGACTGCAGCAGTAGATAATGATCCATTCATTAGTATCAGGAGTGTTGTCAGGGTAAATTTTTTAAACGGACAGATTATGTTGGCTCTGAAAATTGTGATAAATCATCAGATAATCAGATACCATCAGATAATGGTGCTAGTTAACTTCACATGGTGGAATGGAACCCTAACCCTAATCAAAAACAGATTTTTTTTTTCTTTCACTTTGTTAATTTCTCAGTTAGTGTAACACTGGTTTTTAGGGTTTGGGTGAATCTAGTCTTGTAACGGACCTGTAGAAATACTCTGCTTCTCGATGTAGTTCAATTGAGCAACAGTGACAGGGTAAGCGTTAGTATGGCAGTGAATCTTTATCTTGGACTTCAAAGACTTCAATTATTACTTTACATATTTGTCGTTTTTGGAACACAAGTATTAAAGGCTTCTGAATCCGGTGTAGCAAGTTAAAATTTCATTTTGGGATGAGCCCATATTAGTTTACTCCCCTTCTATTTCACTTTCATTATTCAGTTAGGGCTGTTTTCTGTCAGTGGAACACATCAGCTTTTAGGGTTTGGGTGGGCCTAGTCTTGTAACTGACCTATCGAACTATTCAGCTTCTGGGTGTAGTTCAATCAGGCAGCAACAGTGATGGGATTTGTGTTGGTATAGCAGTATTTCTTAATCTTCATGGACTTAAAGTCCGTATATTTTAAATGTTCCCCCTTAATGCTCCTGATTCAAATGAAGGTTTATTTTTTAGTGACTGCAGCACTAGATAATGATCCATTCATCAGTATCCAGAGTCTGAGGAGGGTAAACATCTAAAACAGACAGAACATGTGGTCTGACAGCTAAAAGGTTGTGGGATTAGTTACTGTTCATCAATTTCCTAGTCTGTATGGCAAAGGTCACTACATCTAGTTAATGAGGCCCAAATTCCTGAGTTTTGGATGTAACACTGCTCAAGCACACAACTAATGAAAGGTTAAGTTTCCACCAAGGTTGATAATGGCACGAGTCAAGATAACATGGTGGGGTGTGCTCATGCTAATAAAACACTTTTTTTTGGTATTCCCTTCAAACATTTCATTATTTTTTTTTTTTTGTCACTGAACACAGCTTTTAGGGTTTGGGTGGGCACATGCTCATGTAACTAGATATATACAGCTTCTGTTTGTAGTTGATTGAACTATCAGGCAGCAACACTATATGGCGTTTTAATGGCGTTAATTCTTAATCCTCAAACATTTTAATTCCAATGTTGTGTGTTATAGGAACACAATTAGCATCTTCTGAGTTGAGTGTAATTCTTTAAGATCACATGGTGTGATGAGTACATGCTATAATAATAAAACAAAACTAATAATTAAACTTTTCCCTTGTATTTGATTGTTTTCCATTCATTTAAGGATTTTGTCAGTGGAACACAATCTTTTGGGCTTTGGGTGGGACTACACTTGTGTAACTGACCTATAGATGTTCATCTTCTGGGTGTGGTGCAATCAACTCAGGCCATGACAGGGTTTGCATCATGGCAGTCATTCATAACCTTCAAGAACATCAACTCTGTCTCTTGCTTTATGTCCACAATCATTGGTCATCTTATTGGTTCTCACGAGGTATGACTCAATCTAAAAATAATTGGCTCAATTAATGCTCTCGTAAATCACTTCCAATAAAAGCCTCAGCTAAATGATTACATGTAAATGTTGTAAATTGTGTGTCTTTACTTGTGCAGTGTAATGGCAGCCTCAGAATGAAGTGTAGCTACTTAAGATCACATGCTGGGATGAATTTATGTTAATAAAAAAATGTTATGCCTTTGTGTTTCATTATTCACTAGGTTTGTCAGCGGAACACATTTGTATCGCCAGTTTGAGTGGGCCTAGGTTTCTTTAACCTAAAGATATATTCATCTTCCAGGTGTAGTTCAATTGGCCATTTGCCAGAAACAGGGAAAAGGTTTTTATGATGAGAACCTTTTTGATGCACCTGATCGAAATGAAGTCTTATTTTCTAGTGACTGTAGCATTAGATAATAACTGTTAATTAGTATCAGGAGTATCTAATGAGTGTACGTCCTTAAAAACGTGTTAGGGTTAAATTAAAACCACTGGTCCTAAAGCTTGATCCTCATGCTCCTCCTTGTCCTCCCCTTTTTGATTATTCCCCACTCCAACATGCCTGATTTAAATGAACAACTTGTCATTAAGCGTAAATAAAGCTTGACAAGTTGGACATTTAAATTGGGTATGTTGTAGTGAGGAAAAATCAAAAATGGCCAGGACAAGGGGGTGCATGAGGATCAGGCTTTACAGACCCTTGGTCCAGGGGATGGATTACCCTAGGTCCAGGGTTAAGTTGAGAATGAGGGTTAGGGCCCCTAGGGCTAGGGTTAAGTTGAGAATGAGGGTTAGGGCCCCTAGGGCTAGGGTTAAGTTGAGAATGAGGGTTAGGGCCCCTAGGGCTAGGGTTAAGTTGAGAATGAGGGTTAGGGCCCCTAGGGCTAGGGTTAAGTTGAGAATGAGGGTTAGGGCCCCTAGGGCTAGGGTTAAGTTGAGAATGAGGGTTAGGGCCCCTAGGGCTAGGGTTAAGTTGAGAATGAGGGTTAGGGCCCCTAGGGCTAGGGTTAAGTTGAGAATGAGGGTTAGGGCCCCTAGGGCTAGGGTTAAGTTGAGAATGAGGGTTAGGGCCCCTAGGGCTAGGGTTAAGTTGAGAATGAGGGTTAGGGCCCCTAGGGCTAGGGTTAAGTTGAGAATGAGGGTTAGGGCCCCTAGGGCTAGGGTTAAGTTGAGAATGAGGTATAGGGATGATAACCACGATCGGTCATGACTGATCCTCGACCGATCCTATAAGTGAGTCCTTTCTGGTACTTGTGGGTACTGCAGGTAAGTGAAATTGGCTGTACTGACTAATTGGGACACCCCGGTTCGAATGGTGGTGGTCTTGGGGTCGTGTGACCTTCCGTTCGGGAGCTACATCCGTTTTGGACAGGAAATGGGCTGTATCTCGGGAACGGAAGGTCGTAGAGAGTCGGGGACAAGACTGGCGTGTTGCCCGTGGCCATATTAGGGCAGGCGGATCTTGGTTTGGAAGCTCTACGACCTTCCGTTCAAGAGTTATGATTGGTCAAAGTGTTTTCCATTGAAATGAATGGGAATTTTCGAAAATTCTTCTAAGTCCAGCCCTAGTTGACTGTCCATTGGGCCTTTCCTAACCCTAACCAGGCTTGACCTCTGGTGTTTCTGACCCTAACCTGTCCTGTAACCCTAATCCTAACCCTAACCCCCAATTAGGGTTGTGGGAGTGGTTATGGTTAGGGTTTGGGTTGTGGGAGTGGTTGTGATTAGGGTTAGGGTTGTGGTTTGGCCTAGTATTGTGGCAGACTTTGTGTATAGGGTTTGGTTAGTGTTTTGACTTGGCCTGTGTGCTGGTCTGTGGCTGCTAGGGTTAGGGTTCCGCTAGGTATAGGGTTGATAACCACGATCAGTCATGACCGATCCTTGACTGATCCTATAAGTGAGTCCTTTCTGGTACTTCTGGGTACTGCAGGTGGCTGAAATTGGCTGTACTGACTAATTGGGACACCCCGGTTCGAATGGTGGTGGTCTTGGGGTCGTGTGACCTTCCGTTCGGGAGTTACATCCGTTTTAGACAGGAAATGGACTGTATCTCGGGAACGGAAGGTCGTAGAGACTCGGGGACAAGACTGGCGTGTTGCCCGTGGCCGTATTAGGGCAGGCGGATCTTGGTCCCGAATCTCTACGACCTTCCGTTCAAGAGTTATGATTGGTCGAAGTGTTTTCCATTGAAATGAATGGGAATTTTCGAAAATTCTTCTAAGTCCAGCCCTAGTTGACTGTCCATTGGGCCTTTCCTAACCCTAACCAGGCTTGACCACTGGTGTTTCTGACCCTGACCTGTCCTGTAACCCTAATCCTAACCATAACCCCCAATTAGGGTTGTGGGAGTGGTTATGGTTAGGGTTTGGGTTGTGGGAGTGGTTGTGATTAGGGTTAGGGTTGTGGTTTGGCCTAGTATTGTGGCAGACTTTGTGTATAGGGTTTGGTTAGTGTTTTGGGTTAGGGTTAGGGTTAGGGTTAGGGTTAGGGTTAGGGTTAGGGTTAGGGTTAGGGTACTTCTGGGTACTGCAGGTGGCTGAAATTGGCTGTACTGACTAATTGGGACACCCCGGTTCGAATGGTGGTGGTCTTGGGGTCGTGTGACCTTCCGTTCGGGAGTTACATCCGTTTTAGACAGGAAATGGACTGTATCTCGGGAACGGAAGGTCGTAGAGACTCGGGGACAAGACTGGCGTGTTGCCCGTGGCCGTATTAGGGCAGGCGGATCTTGGTCCCGAATCTCTACGACCTTCCGTTCAAGAGTTATGATTGGTCGAAGTGTTTTCCATTGAAATGAATGGGAATTTTCGAAAATTCTTCTAAGTCCAGCCCTAGTTGACTGTCCATTGGGCCTTTCCTAACCCTAACCAGGCTTGACCACTGGTGTTTCTGACCCTGACCTGTCCTGTAACCCTAATCCTAACCATAACCCCCAATTAGGGTTGTGGGAGTGGTTATGGTTAGGGTTTGGGTTGTGGGAGTGGTTGTGATTAGGGTTAGGGTTGTGGTTTGGCCTAGTATTGTGGCAGACTTTGTGTATAGGGTTTGGTTAGTGTTTTGGGTTAGGGTTAGGGTTAGGGTTAGGGTTAGGGTTAGGGTTAGGGTTAGGGTTAGGGTACTTCTGGGTACTGCAGGTGGCTGAAATTGGCTGTACTGACTAATTGGGACACCCCGGTTCGAATGGTGGTGGTCTTGGGGTCGTGTGACCTTCCGTTCGGGAGTTACATCCGTTTTAGACAGGAAATGGACTGTATCTCGGGAACGGAAGGTCGTAGAGACTCGGGGACAAGACTGGCGTGTTGCCCGTGGCCGTATTAGGGCAGGCGGATCTTGGTCCCGAATCTCTACGACCTTCCGTTCAAGAGTTATGATTGGTCGAAGTGTTTTCCATTGAAATGAATGGGAATTTTCGAAAATTCTTCTAAGTCCAGCCCTAGTTGACTGTCCATTGGGCCTTTCCTAACCCTAACCAGGCTTGACCACTGGTGTTTCTGACCCTGACCTGTCCTGTAACCCTAATCCTAACCATAACCCCCAATTAGGGTTGTGGGAGTGGTTATGGTTAGGGTTTGGGTTGTGGGAGTGGTTGTGATTAGGGTTAGGGTTGTGGTTTGGCCTAGTATTGTGGCAGACTTTGTGTATAGGGTTTGGTTAGTGTTTTGGGTTAGGGTTAGGGTTAGGGTTAGGGTTAGGGTTAGGGTTAGGGTTAGGTATAGGGTTGATAACCACGATCAGTCATGACCGATCCTTGACTGATCCTATAAGTGAGTCCTTTCTGGTACTTCTGGGTACTGCAGGTGGCTGAAATTGGCTGTACTGACTAATTGGGACACCCCGGTTCGAATGGTGGTGGTCTTGGGGTCGTGTGACCTTCCGTTCGGGAGTTACATCCGTTTTAGACAGGAAATGGACTGTATCTCGGGAACGGAAGGTCGTAGAGACTCGGGGACAAGACTGGCGTGTTGCCCGTGGCCGTATTAGGGCAGGCGGATCTTGGTCCCGAATCTCTACGACCTTCCGTTCAAGAGTTATGATTGGTCGAAGTGTTTTCCATTGAAATGAATGGGAATTTTCGAAAATTCTTCTAAGTCCAGCCCTAGTTGACTGTCCATTGGGCCTTTCCTAACCCTAACCAGGCTTGACCACTGGTGTTTCTGACCCTGACCTGTCCTGTAACCCTAATCCTAACCATAACCCCCAATTAGGGTTGTGGGAGTGGTTATGGTTAGGGTTTGGGTTGTGGGAGTGGTTGTGATTAGGGTTAGGGTTGTGGTTTGGCCTAGTATTGTGGCAGACTTTGTGTATAGGGTTTGGTTAGTGTTTTGGGTTAGGGTTAGGGTTAGGGTTAGGGTTAGGGTTAGGGTTAGGGTTAGGGTTAGGGTACTTCTGGGTACTGCAGGTGGCTGAAATTGGCTGTACTGACTAATTGGGACACCCCGGTTCGAATGGTGGTGGTCTTGGGGTCGTGTGACCTTCCGTTCGGGAGTTACATCCGTTTTAGACAGGAAATGGACTGTATCTCGGGAACGGAAGGTCGTAGAGACTCGGGGACAAGACTGGCGTGTTGCCCGTGGCCGTATTAGGGCAGGCGGATCTTGGTCCCGAATCTCTACGACCTTCCGTTCAAGAGTTATGATTGGTCGAAGTGTTTTCCATTGAAATGAATGGGAATTTTCGAAAATTCTTCTAAGTCCAGCCCTAGTTGACTGTCCATTGGGCCTTTCCTAACCCTAACCAGGCTTGACCACTGGTGTTTCTGACCCTGACCTGTCCTGTAACCCTAATCCTAACCATAACCCCCAATTAGGGTTGTGGGAGTGGTTATGGTTAGGGTTTGGGTTGTGGGAGTGGTTGTGATTAGGGTTAGGGTTGTGGTTTGGCCTAGTATTGTGGCAGACTTTGTGTATAGGGTTTGGTTAGTGTTTTGGGTTAGGGTTAGGGTTAGGGTTAGGGTTAGGGTTAGGGTTAGGGTTAGGGTTAGGTATAGGGTTGATAACCACGATCAGTCATGACCGATCCTTGACTGATCCTATAAGTGAGTCCTTTCTGGTACTTCTGGGTACTGCAGGTGGCTGAAATTGGCTGTACTGACTAATTGGGACACCCCGGTTCGAATGGTGGTGGTCTTGGGGTCGTGTGACCTTCCGTTCGGGAGTTACATCCGTTTTAGACAGGAAATGGACTGTATCTCGGGAACGGAAGGTCGTAGAGACTCGGGGACAAGACTGGCGTGTTGCCCGTGGCCGTATTAGGGCAGGCGGATCTTGGTCCCGAATCTCTACGACCTTCCGTTCAAGAGTTATGATTGGTCGAAGTGTTTTCCATTGAAATGAATGGGAATTTTCGAAAATTCTTCTAAGTCCAGCCCTAGTTGACTGTCCATTGGGCCTTTCCTAACCCTAACCAGGCTTGACCACTGGTGTTTCTGACCCTGACCTGTCCTGTAACCCTAATCCTAACCATAACCCCCAATTAGGGTTGTGGGAGTGGTTATGGTTAGGGTTTGGGTTGTGGGAGTGGTTGTGATTAGGGTTAGGGTTGTGGTTTGGCCTAGTATTGTGGCAGACTTTGTGTATAGGGTTTGGTTAGTGTTTTGGGTTAGGGTTAGGGTTAGGGTTAGGGTTAGGGTTAGGGTTAGGGTTAGGGTTAGGGTTAGGGTTAGGTATAGGGATGATAACCACGATCGGTCATGACTGATCCTCGACCGATCCTATAAGTGAGTCCTTTCTGGTACTTGTGGGTACTGCAGGTAAGTGAAATTGGCTGTACTGACTAATTGGGACACCCCGGTTCGAATGGTGGTGGTCTTGGGGTCGTGTGACCTTCCGTTCGGGAGCTACATCCGTTTTGGACAGGAAATGGGCTGTATCTCGGGAACGGAAGGTCGTAGAGAGTCGGGGACAAGACTGGCGTGTTGCCCGTGGCCATATTAGGGCAGGCGGATCTTGGTTTGGAAGCTCTACGACCTTCCGTTCAAGAGTTATGATTGGTCAAAGTGTTTTCCATTGAAATGAATGGGAATTTTCGAAAATTCTTCTAAGTCCAGCCCTAGTTGACTGTCCATTGGGCCTTTCCTAACCCTAACCAGGCTTGACCTCTGGTGTTTCTGACCCTAACCTGTCCTGTAACCCTAATCCTAACCCTAACCCCCAATTAGGGTTGTGGGAGTGGTTATGGTTAGGGTTTGGGTTGTGGGAGTGGTTGTGATTAGGGTTAGGGTTGTGGTTTGGCCTAGTATTGTGGCAGACTTTGTGTATAGGGTTTGGTTAGTGTTTTGACTTGGCCTGTGTGCTGGTCTGTGGCTGCTAGGGTTAGGGTTCCGCTAGGTATAGGGATGATAACCACGATCGGTCATGACTGATCCTCGACCGATCCTATAAGTGAGTCCTTTCTGGTACTTGTGGGTACTGCAGGTAAGTGAAATTGGCTGTACTGACTAATTGGGACACCCCGGTTCGAATGGTGGTGGTCTTGGGGTCGTGTGACCTTCCGTTCGGGAGCTACATCCGTTTTGGACAGGAAATGGGCTGTATCTCGGGAACGGAAGGTCGTAGAGAGTCGGGGACAAGACTGGCGTGTTGCCCGTGGCCATATTAGGGCAGGCGGATCTTGGTTTGGAAGCTCTACGACCTTCCGTTCAAGAGTTATGATTGGTCAAAGTGTTTTCCATTGAAATGAATGGGAATTTTCGAAAATTCTTCTAAGTCCAGCCCTAGTTGACTGTCCATTGGGCCTTTCCTAACCCTAACCAGGCTTGACCTCTGGTGTTTCTGACCCTAACCTGTCCTGTAACCCTAATCCTAACCCTAACCCCCAATTAGGGTTGTGGGAGTGGTTATGGTTAGGGTTTGGGTTGTGGGAGTGGTTGTGATTAGGGTTAGGGTTGTGGTTTGGCCTAGTATTGTGGCAGACTTTGTGTATAGGGTTTGGTTAGTGTTTTGACTTGGCCTGTGTGCTGGTCTGTGGCTGCTAGGGTTAGGGTTCCGCTAGGTATAGGGTTGATAACCACGATCAGTCATGACCGATCCTTGACTGATCCTATAAGTGAGTCCTTTCTGGTACTTCTGGGTACTGCAGGTGGCTGAAATTGGCTGTACTGACTAATTGGGACACCCCGGTTCGAATGGTGGTGGTCTTGGGGTCGTGTGACCTTCCGTTCGGGAGTTACATCCGTTTTAGACAGGAAATGGACTGTATCTCGGGAACGGAAGGTCGTAGAGACTCGGGGACAAGACTGGCGTGTTGCCCGTGGCCGTATTAGGGCAGGCGGATCTTGGTCCCGAATCTCTACGACCTTCCGTTCAAGAGTTATGATTGGTCGAAGTGTTTTCCATTGAAATGAATGGGAATTTTCGAAAATTCTTCTAAGTCCAGCCCTAGTTGACTGTCCATTGGGCCTTTCCTAACCCTAACCAGGCTTGACCACTGGTGTTTCTGACCCTGACCTGTCCTGTAACCCTAATCCTAACCATAACCCCCAATTAGGGTTGTGGGAGTGGTTATGGTTAGGGTTTGGGTTGTGGGAGTGGTTGTGATTAGGGTTAGGGTTGTGGTTTGGCCTAGTATTGTGGCAGACTTTGTGTATAGGGTTTGGTTAGTGTTTTGGGTTAGGGTTAGGGTTAGGGTTAGGGTTAGGGTTAGGGTTAGGGTTAGGGTTAGGGTACTTCTGGGTACTGCAGGTGGCTGAAATTGGCTGTACTGACTAATTGGGACACCCCGGTTCGAATGGTGGTGGTCTTGGGGTCGTGTGACCTTCCGTTCGGGAGTTACATCCGTTTTAGACAGGAAATGGACTGTATCTCGGGAACGGAAGGTCGTAGAGACTCGGGGACAAGACTGGCGTGTTGCCCGTGGCCGTATTAGGGCAGGCGGATCTTGGTCCCGAATCTCTACGACCTTCCGTTCAAGAGTTATGATTGGTCGAAGTGTTTTCCATTGAAATGAATGGGAATTTTCGAAAATTCTTCTAAGTCCAGCCCTAGTTGACTGTCCATTGGGCCTTTCCTAACCCTAACCAGGCTTGACCACTGGTGTTTCTGACCCTGACCTGTCCTGTAACCCTAATCCTAACCATAACCCCCAATTAGGGTTGTGGGAGTGGTTATGGTTAGGGTTTGGGTTGTGGGAGTGGTTGTGATTAGGGTTAGGGTTGTGGTTTGGCCTAGTATTGTGGCAGACTTTGTGTATAGGGTTTGGTTAGTGTTTTGGGTTAGGGTTAGGGTTAGGTATAGGGATGATAACCACGATCGGTCATGACTGATCCTCGACCGATCCTATAAGTGAGTCCTTTCTGGTACTTGTGGGTACTGCAGGTAAGTGAAATTGGCTGTACTGACTAATTGGGACACCCCGGTTCGAATGGTGGTGGTCTTGGGGTCGTGTGACCTTCCGTTCGGGAGCTACATCCGTTTTGGACAGGAAATGGGCTGTATCTCGGGAACGGAAGGTCGTAGAGAGTCGGGGACAAGACTGGCGTGTTGCCCGTGGCCATATTAGGGCAGGCGGATCTTGGTTTGGAAGCTCTACGACCTTCCGTTCAAGAGTTATGATTGGTCAAAGTGTTTTCCATTGAAATGAATGGGAATTTTCGAAAATTCTTCTAAGTCCAGCCCTAGTTGACTGTCCATTGGGCCTTTCCTAACCCTAACCAGGCTTGACCTCTGGTGTTTCTGACCCTAACCTGTCCTGTAACCCTAATCCTAACCCTAACCCCCAATTAGGGTTGTGGGAGTGGTTATGGTTAGGGTTTGGGTTGTGGGAGTGGTTGTGATTAGGGTTAGGGTTGTGGTTTGGCCTAGTATTGTGGCAGACTTTGTGTATAGGGTTTGGTTAGTGTTTTGACTTGGCCTGTGTGCTGGTCTGTGGCTGCTAGGGTTAGGGTTCCGCTAGGTATAGGGTTGATAACCACGATCAGTCATGACCGATCCTTGACTGATCCTATAAGTGAGTCCTTTCTGGTACTTCTGGGTACTGCAGGTGGCTGAAATTGGCTGTACTGACTAATTGGGACACCCCGGTTCGAATGGTGGTGGTCTTGGGGTCGTGTGACCTTCCGTTCGGGAGTTACATCCGTTTTAGACAGGAAATGGACTGTATCTCGGGAACGGAAGGTCGTAGAGACTCGGGGACAAGACTGGCGTGTTGCCCGTGGCCGTATTAGGGCAGGCGGATCTTGGTCCCGAATCTCTACGACCTTCCGTTCAAGAGTTATGATTGGTCGAAGTGTTTTCCATTGAAATGAATGGGAATTTTCGAAAATTCTTCTAAGTCCAGCCCTAGTTGACTGTCCATTGGGCCTTTCCTAACCCTAACCAGGCTTGACCACTGGTGTTTCTGACCCTGACCTGTCCTGTAACCCTAATCCTAACCATAACCCCCAATTAGGGTTGTGGGAGTGGTTATGGTTAGGGTTTGGGTTGTGGGAGTGGTTGTGATTAGGGTTAGGGTTGTGGTTTGGCCTAGTATTGTGGCAGACTTTGTGTATAGGGTTTGGTTAGTGTTTTGGGTTAGGGTTAGGGTTAGGGTTAGGGTTAGGGTTAGGTATAGGGATGATAACCACGATCGGTCATGACTGATCCTCGACCGATCCTATAAGTGAGTCCTTTCTGGTACTTGTGGGTACTGCAGGTAAGTGAAATTGGCTGTACTGACTAATTGGGACACCCCGGTTCGAATGGTGGTGGTCTTGGGGTCGTGTGACCTTCCGTTCGGGAGCTACATCCGTTTTGGACAGGAAATGGGCTGTATCTCGGGAACGGAAGGTCGTAGAGAGTCGGGGACAAGACTGGCGTGTTGCCCGTGGCCATATTAGGGCAGGCGGATCTTGGTTTGGAAGCTCTACGACCTTCCGTTCAAGAGTTATGATTGGTCAAAGTGTTTTCCATTGAAATGAATGGGAATTTTCGAAAATTCTTCTAAGTCCAGCCCTAGTTGACTGTCCATTGGGCCTTTCCTAACCCTAACCAGGCTTGACCTCTGGTGTTTCTGACCCTAACCTGTCCTGTAACCCTAATCCTAACCCTAACCCCCAATTAGGGTTGTGGGAGTGGTTATGGTTAGGGTTTGGGTTGTGGGAGTGGTTGTGATTAGGGTTAGGGTTGTGGTTTGGCCTAGTATTGTGGCAGACTTTGTGTATAGGGTTTGGTTAGTGTTTTGACTTGGCCTGTGTGCTGGTCTGTGGCTGCTAGGGTTAGGGTTCCGCTAGGTATAGGGTTGATAACCACGATCAGTCATGACCGATCCTTGACTGATCCTATAAGTGAGTCCTTTCTGGTACTTCTGGGTACTGCAGGTGGCTGAAATTGGCTGTACTGACTAATTGGGACACCCCGGTTCGAATGGTGGTGGTCTTGGGGTCGTGTGACCTTCCGTTCGGGAGTTACATCCGTTTTAGACAGGAAATGGACTGTATCTCGGGAACGGAAGGTCGTAGAGACTCGGGGACAAGACTGGCGTGTTGCCCGTGGCCGTATTAGGGCAGGCGGATCTTGGTCCCGAATCTCTACGACCTTCCGTTCAAGAGTTATGATTGGTCGAAGTGTTTTCCATTGAAATGAATGGGAATTTTCGAAAATTCTTCTAAGTCCAGCCCTAGTTGACTGTCCATTGGGCCTTTCCTAACCCTAACCAGGCTTGACCACTGGTGTTTCTGACCCTGACCTGTCCTGTAACCCTAATCCTAACCATAACCCCCAATTAGGGTTGTGGGAGTGGTTATGGTTAGGGTTTGGGTTGTGGGAGTGGTTGTGATTAGGGTTAGGGTTGTGGTTTGGCCTAGTATTGTGGCAGACTTTGTGTATAGGGTTTGGTTAGTGTTTTGGGTTAGGGTTAGGGTTAGGGTTAGGGTTAGGGTTAGGGTTAGGGTTAGGGTTAGGGTACTTCTGGGTACTGCAGGTGGCTGAAATTGGCTGTACTGACTAATTGGGACACCCCGGTTCGAATGGTGGTGGTCTTGGGGTCGTGTGACCTTCCGTTCGGGAGTTACATCCGTTTTAGACAGGAAATGGACTGTATCTCGGGAACGGAAGGTCGTAGAGACTCGGGGACAAGACTGGCGTGTTGCCCGTGGCCGTATTAGGGCAGGCGGATCTTGGTCCCGAATCTCTACGACCTTCCGTTCAAGAGTTATGATTGGTCGAAGTGTTTTCCATTGAAATGAATGGGAATTTTCGAAAATTCTTCTAAGTCCAGCCCTAGTTGACTGTCCATTGGGCCTTTCCTAACCCTAACCAGGCTTGACCACTGGTGTTTCTGACCCTGACCTGTCCTGTAACCCTAATCCTAACCATAACCCCCAATTAGGGTTGTGGGAGTGGTTATGGTTAGGGTTTGGGTTGTGGGAGTGGTTGTGATTAGGGTTAGGGTTGTGGTTTGGCCTAGTATTGTGGCAGACTTTGTGTATAGGGTTTGGTTAGTGTTTTGGGTTAGGGTTAGGGTTAGGTATAGGGATGATAACCACGATCGGTCATGACTGATCCTCGACCGATCCTATAAGTGAGTCCTTTCTGGTACTTGTGGGTACTGCAGGTAAGTGAAATTGGCTGTACTGACTAATTGGGACACCCCGGTTCGAATGGTGGTGGTCTTGGGGTCGTGTGACCTTCCGTTCGGGAGCTACATCCGTTTTGGACAGGAAATGGGCTGTATCTCGGGAACGGAAGGTCGTAGAGAGTCGGGGACAAGACTGGCGTGTTGCCCGTGGCCATATTAGGGCAGGCGGATCTTGGTTTGGAAGCTCTACGACCTTCCGTTCAAGAGTTATGATTGGTCAAAGTGTTTTCCATTGAAATGAATGGGAATTTTCGAAAATTCTTCTAAGTCCAGCCCTAGTTGACTGTCCATTGGGCCTTTCCTAACCCTAACCAGGCTTGACCTCTGGTGTTTCTGACCCTAACCTGTCCTGTAACCCTAATCCTAACCCTAACCCCCAATTAGGGTTGTGGGAGTGGTTATGGTTAGGGTTTGGGTTGTGGGAGTGGTTGTGATTAGGGTTAGGGTTGTGGTTTGGCCTAGTATTGTGGCAGACTTTGTGTATAGGGTTTGGTTAGTGTTTTGACTTGGCCTGTGTGCTGGTCTGTGGCTGCTAGGGTTAGGGTTCCGCTAGGTATAGGGTTGATAACCACGATCAGTCATGACCGATCCTTGACTGATCCTATAAGTGAGTCCTTTCTGGTACTTCTGGGTACTGCAGGTGGCTGAAATTGGCTGTACTGACTAATTGGGACACCCCGGTTCGAATGGTGGTGGTCTTGGGGTCGTGTGACCTTCCGTTCGGGAGTTACATCCGTTTTAGACAGGAAATGGACTGTATCTCGGGAACGGAAGGTCGTAGAGACTCGGGGACAAGACTGGCGTGTTGCCCGTGGCCGTATTAGGGCAGGCGGATCTTGGTCCCGAATCTCTACGACCTTCCGTTCAAGAGTTATGATTGGTCGAAGTGTTTTCCATTGAAATGAATGGGAATTTTCGAAAATTCTTCTAAGTCCAGCCCTAGTTGACTGTCCATTGGGCCTTTCCTAACCCTAACCAGGCTTGACCACTGGTGTTTCTGACCCTGACCTGTCCTGTAACCCTAATCCTAACCATAACCCCCAATTAGGGTTGTGGGAGTGGTTATG
Source organism: Protosalanx chinensis (assembly GCA_030340685.1). Taxonomy (NCBI): domain Eukaryota; kingdom Metazoa; phylum Chordata; class Actinopteri; order Osmeriformes; family Salangidae; genus Protosalanx; species Protosalanx chinensis. Next base: position 801,487 of record CM059319.1, read on the forward strand.
GTTAGGGTTTGGGTTGTGGGAGTGGTTGTGATTAGGGTTAGGGTTGTGGTTTGGCCTAGTATTGTGGCAGACTTTGTGTATAGGGTTTGGTTAGTGTTTTGGGTTAGGGTTAGGGTTAGGGTTAGGGTTAGGGTTAGGGTTAGGTATAGGGTTGATAACCACGATCAGTCATGACCGATCCTTGACTGATCCTATAAGTGAGTCCTTTCTGGTACTTCTGGGTACTGCAGGTGGCTGAAATTGGCTGTACTGACTAATTGGGACACCCCGGTTCGAATGGTGGTGGTCTTGGGGTCGTGTGACCTTCCGTTCGGGAGTTACATCCGTTTTGGGTTAGGGTTAGGGTTAGGGTTAGGGTTAGGGTTAGGGTTAGGGTTAGGGTTAGGGTTAGGGTTAGGGTTAGGGTTAGGGTTAGGGTTAGGGTTAGGGTTAGGGTTAGGGTTAGGGTTAGGGTTAGGGTTAGGTATAGGGATGATAACCACGATCGGTCATGACTGATCCTCGACCGATCCTATAAGTGAGTCCTTTCTGGTACTTGTGGGTACTGCAGGTAAGTGAAATTGGCTGTACTGACTAATTGGGACACCCCGGTTCGAATGGTGGTGGTCTTGGGGTCGTGTGACCTTCCGTTCGGGAGCTACATCCGTTTTGGACAGGAAATGGGCTGTATCTCGGGAACGGAAGGTCGTAGAGAGTCGGGGACAAGACTGGCGTGTTGCCCGTGGCCATATTAGGGCAGGCGGATCTTGGTTTGGAAGCTCTACGACCTTCCGTTCAAGAGTTATGATTGGTCAAAGTGTTTTCCATTGAAATGAATGGGAATTTTCGAAAATTCTTCTAAGTCCAGCCCTAGTTGACTGTCCATTGGGCCTTTCCTAACCCTAACCAGGCTTGACCTCTGGTGTTTCTGACCCTAACCTGTCCTGTAACCCTAATCCTAACCCTAACCCCCAATTAGGGTTGTGGGAGTGGTTATGGTTAGGGTTTGGGTTGTGGGAGTGGTTGTGATTAGGGTTAGGGTTGTGGTTTGGCCTAGTATTGTGGCAGACTTTGTGTATAGGGTTTGGTTAGTGTTTTGACTTGGCCTGTGTGCTGGTCTGTGGCTGCTAGGGTTAGGGTTCCGCTAGGTATAGGGTTGATAACCACGATCAGTCATGACCGATCCTTGACTGATCCTATAAGTGAGTCCTTTCTGGTACTTCTGGGTACTGCAGGTGGCTGAAATTGGCTGTACTGACTAATTGGGACACCCCGGTTCGAATGGTGGTGGTCTTGGGGTCGTGTGACCTTCCGTTCGGGAGTTACATCCGTTTTAGACAGGAAATGGACTGTATCTCGGGAACGGAAGGTCGTAGAGACTCGGGGACAAGACTGGCGTGTTGCCCGTGGCCGTATTAGGGCAGGCGGATCTTGGTCCCGAATCTCTACGACCTTCCGTTCAAGAGTTATGATTGGTCGAAGTGTTTTCCATTGAAATGAATGGGAATTTTCGAAAATTCTTCTAAGTCCAGCCCTAGTTGACTGTCCATTGGGCCTTTCCTAACCCTAACCAGGCTTGACCACTGGTGTTTCTGACCCTGACCTGTCCTGTAACCCTAATCCTAACCATAACCCCCAATTAGGGTTGTGGGAGTGGTTATGGTTAGGGTTTGGGTTGTGGGAGTGGTTGTGATTAGGGTTAGGGTTGTGGTTTGGCCTAGTATTGTGGCAGACTTTGTGTATAGGGTTTGGTTAGTGTTTTGGGTTAGGGTTAGGGTTAGGGTTAGGGTTAGGGTTAGGGTTAGGGTTAGGGTTAGGGTACTTCTGGGTACTGCAGGTGGCTGAAATTGGCTGTACTGACTAATTGGGACACCCCGGTTCGAATGGTGGTGGTCTTGGGGTCGTGTGACCTTCCGTTCGGGAGTTACATCCGTTTTAGACAGGAAATGGACTGTATCTCGGGAACGGAAGGTCGTAGAGACTCGGGGACAAGACTGGCGTGTTGCCCGTGGCCGTATTAGGGCAGGCGGATCTTGGTCCCGAATCTCTACGACCTTCCGTTCAAGAGTTATGATTGGTCGAAGTGTTTTCCATTGAAATGAATGGGAATTTTCGAAAATTCTTCTAAGTCCAGCCCTAGTTGACTGTCCATTGGGCCTTTCCTAACCCTAACCAGGCTTGACCACTGGTGTTTCTGACCCTGACCTGTCCTGTAACCCTAATCCTAACCATAACCCCCAATTAGGGTTGTGGGAGTGGTTATGGTTAGGGTTTGGGTTGTGGGAGTGGTTGTGATTAGGGTTAGGGTTGTGGTTTGGCCTAGTATTGTGGCAGACTTTGTGTATAGGGTTAGGGTTAGGGTTAGGGTTAGGGTTAGGGTTAGGGTTAGGGTTAGGGTTAGGGTTAGGGTTAGGGTTAGGGTTAGGGTTAGGGTTAGGGTTAGGGTTAGGGTTAGGGTTAGGGTTAGGGTTAGGGTTAGGGTTAGGGTTAGGGTTAGGGTTAGGGTTAGGGTTAGGGTTAGGGTTAGGGTTAGGGTTAGGGTTAGGGTTAGGTATAGGGATGATAACCACGATCGGTCATGACTGATCCTCGACCGATCCTATAAGTGAGTCCTTTCTGGTACTTGTGGGTACTGCAGGTAAGTGAAATTGGCTGTACTGACTAATTGGGACACCCCGGTTCGAATGGTGGTGGTCTTGGGGTCGTGTGACCTTCCGTTCGGGAGCTACATCCGTTTTGGACAGGAAATGGGCTGTATCTCGGGAACGGAAGGTCGTAGAGAGTCGGGGACAAGACTGGCGTGTTGCCCGTGGCCATATTAGGGCAGGCGGATCTTGGTTTGGAAGCTCTACGACCTTCCGTTCAAGAGTTATGATTGGTCAAAGTGTTTTCCATTGAAATGAATGGGAATTTTCGAAAATTCTTCTAAGTCCAGCCCTAGTTGACTGTCCATTGGGCCTTTCCTAACCCTAACCAGGCTTGACCTCTGGTGTTTCTGACCCTAACCTGTCCTGTAACCCTAATCCTAACCCTAACCCCCAATTAGGGTTGTGGGAGTGGTTATGGTTAGGGTTTGGGTTGTGGGAGTGGTTGTGATTAGGGTTAGGGTTGTGGTTTGGCCTAGTATTGTGGCAGACTTTGTGTATAGGGTTTGGTTAGTGTTTTGACTTGGCCTGTGTGCTGGTCTGTGGCTGCTAGGGTTAGGGTTCCGCTAGGTATAGGGTTGATAACCACGATCAGTCATGACCGATCCTTGACTGATCCTATAAGTGAGTCCTTTCTGGTACTTCTGGGTACTGCAGGTGGCTGAAATTGGCTGTACTGACTAATTGGGACACCCCGGTTCGAATGGTGGTGGTCTTGGGGTCGTGTGACCTTCCGTTCGGGAGTTACATCCGTTTTAGACAGGAAATGGACTGTATCTCGGGAACGGAAGGTCGTAGAGACTCGGGGACAAGACTGGCGTGTTGCCCGTGGCCGTATTAGGGCAGGCGGATCTTGGTCCCGAATCTCTACGACCTTCCGTTCAAGAGTTATGATTGGTCGAAGTGTTTTCCATTGAAATGAATGGGAATTTTCGAAAATTCTTCTAAGTCCAGCCCTAGTTGACTGTCCATTGGGCCTTTCCTAACCCTAACCAGGCTTGACCACTGGTGTTTCTGACCCTGACCTGTCCTGTAACCCTAATCCTAACCATAACCCCCAATTAGGGTTGTGGGAGTGGTTATGGTTAGGGTTTGGGTTGTGGGAGTGGTTGTGATTAGGGTTAGGGTTGTGGTTTGGCCTAGTATTGTGGCAGACTTTGTGTATAGGGTTTGGTTAGTGTTTTGGGTTAGGGTTAGGGTTAGGGTTAGGGTTAGGGTTAGGGTTAGGGTTAGGGTTAGGGTACTTCTGGGTACTGCAGGTGGCTGAAATTGGCTGTACTGACTAATTGGGACACCCCGGTTCGAATGGTGGTGGTCTTGGGGTCGTGTGACCTTCCGTTCGGGAGTTACATCCGTTTTAGACAGGAAATGGACTGTATCTCGGGAACGGAAGGTCGTAGAGACTCGGGGACAAGACTGGCGTGTTGCCCGTGGCCGTATTAGGGCAGGCGGATCTTGGTCCCGAATCTCTACGACCTTCCGTTCAAGAGTTATGATTGGTCGAAGTGTTTTCCATTGAAATGAATGGGAATTTTCGAAAATTCTTCTAAGTCCAGCCCTAGTTGACTGTCCATTGGGCCTTTCCTAACCCTAACCAGGCTTGACCACTGGTGTTTCTGACCCTGACCTGTCCTGTAACCCTAATCCTAACCATAACCCCCAATTAGGGTTGTGGGAGTGGTTATGGTTAGGGTTTGGGTTGTGGGAGTGGTTGTGATTAGGGTTAGGGTTGTGGTTTGGCCTAGTATTGTGGCAGACTTTGTGTATAGGGTTTGGTTAGTGTTTTGGGTTAGGGTTAGGGTTAGGTATAGGGATGATAACCACGATCGGTCATGACTGATCCTCGACCGATCCTATAAGTGAGTCCTTTCTGGTACTTGTGGGTACTGCAGGTAAGTGAAATTGGCTGTACTGACTAATTGGGACACCCCGGTTCGAATGGTGGTGGTCTTGGGGTCGTGTGACCTTCCGTTCGGGAGCTACATCCGTTTTGGACAGGAAATGGGCTGTATCTCGGGAACGGAAGGTCGTAGAGAGTCGGGGACAAGACTGGCGTGTTGCCCGTGGCCATATTAGGGCAGGCGGATCTTGGTTTGGAAGCTCTACGACCTTCCGTTCAAGAGTTATGATTGGTCAAAGTGTTTTCCATTGAAATGAATGGGAATTTTCGAAAATTCTTCTAAGTCCAGCCCTAGTTGACTGTCCATTGGGCCTTTCCTAACCCTAACCAGGCTTGACCTCTGGTGTTTCTGACCCTAACCTGTCCTGTAACCCTAATCCTAACCCTAACCCCCAATTAGGGTTGTGGGAGTGGTTATGGTTAGGGTTTGGGTTGTGGGAGTGGTTGTGATTAGGGTTAGGGTTGTGGTTTGGCCTAGTATTGTGGCAGACTTTGTGTATAGGGTTTGGTTAGTGTTTTGACTTGGCCTGTGTGCTGGTCTGTGGCTGCTAGGGTTAGGGTTCCGCTAGGTATAGGGTTGATAACCACGATCAGTCATGACCGATCCTTGACTGATCCTATAAGTGAGTCCTTTCTGGTACTTCTGGGTACTGCAGGTGGCTGAAATTGGCTGTACTGACTAATTGGGACACCCCGGTTCGAATGGTGGTGGTCTTGGGGTCGTGTGACCTTCCGTTCGGGAGTTACATCCGTTTTAGACAGGAAATGGACTGTATCTCGGGAACGGAAGGTCGTAGAGACTCGGGGACAAGACTGGCGTGTTGCCCGTGGCCGTATTAGGGCAGGCGGATCTTGGTCCCGAATCTCTACGACCTTCCGTTCAAGAGTTATGATTGGTCGAAGTGTTTTCCATTGAAATGAATGGGAATTTTCGAAAATTCTTCTAAGTCCAGCCCTAGTTGACTGTCCATTGGGCCTTTCCTAACCCTAACCAGGCTTGACCACTGGTGTTTCTGACCCTGACCTGTCCTGTAACCCTAATCCTAACCATAACCCCCAATTAGGGTTGTGGGAGTGGTTATGGTTAGGGTTTGGGTTGTGGGAGTGGTTGTGATTAGGGTTAGGGTTGTGGTTTGGCCTAGTATTGTGGCAGACTTTGTGTATAGGGTTTGGTTAGTGTTTTGGGTTAGGGTTAGGGTTAGGGTTAGGGTTAGGGTTAGGTATAGGGATGATAACCACGATCGGTCATGACTGATCCTCGACCGATCCTATAAGTGAGTCCTTTCTGGTACTTGTGGGTACTGCAGGTAAGTGAAATTGGCTGTACTGACTAATTGGGACACCCCGGTTCGAATGGTGGTGGTCTTGGGGTCGTGTGACCTTCCGTTCGGGAGCTACATCCGTTTTGGACAGGAAATGGGCTGTATCTCGGGAACGGAAGGTCGTAGAGAGTCGGGGACAAGACTGGCGTGTTGCCCGTGGCCATATTAGGGCAGGCGGATCTTGGTTTGGAAGCTCTACGACCTTCCGTTCAAGAGTTATGATTGGTCAAAGTGTTTTCCATTGAAATGAATGGGAATTTTCGAAAATTCTTCTAAGTCCAGCCCTAGTTGACTGTCCATTGGGCCTTTCCTAACCCTAACCAGGCTTGACCTCTGGTGTTTCTGACCCTAACCTGTCCTGTAACCCTAATCCTAACCCTAACCCCCAATTAGGGTTGTGGGAGTGGTTATGGTTAGGGTTTGGGTTGTGGGAGTGGTTGTGATTAGGGTTAGGGTTGTGGTTTGGCCTAGTATTGTGGCAGACTTTGTGTATAGGGTTTGGTTAGTGTTTTGACTTGGCCTGTGTGCTGGTCTGTGGCTGCTAGGGTTAGGGTTCCGCTAGGTATAGGGTTGATAACCACGATCAGTCATGACCGATCCTTGACTGATCCTATAAGTGAGTCCTTTCTGGTACTTCTGGGTACTGCAGGTGGCTGAAATTGGCTGTACTGACTAATTGGGACACCCCGGTTCGAATGGTGGTGGTCTTGGGGTCGTGTGACCTTCCGTTCGGGAGTTACATCCGTTTTAGACAGGAAATGGACTGTATCTCGGGAACGGAAGGTCGTAGAGACTCGGGGACAAGACTGGCGTGTTGCCCGTGGCCGTATTAGGGCAGGCGGATCTTGGTCCCGAATCTCTACGACCTTCCGTTCAAGAGTTATGATTGGTCGAAGTGTTTTCCATTGAAATGAATGGGAATTTTCGAAAATTCTTCTAAGTCCAGCCCTAGTTGACTGTCCATTGGGCCTTTCCTAACCCTAACCAGGCTTGACCACTGGTGTTTCTGACCCTGACCTGTCCTGTAACCCTAATCCTAACCATAACCCCCAATTAGGGTTGTGGGAGTGGTTATGGTTAGGGTTTGGGTTGTGGGAGTGGTTGTGATTAGGGTTAGGGTTGTGGTTTGGCCTAGTATTGTGGCAGACTTTGTGTATAGGGTTTGGTTAGTGTTTTGGGTTAGGGTTAGGGTTAGGGTTAGGGTTAGGGTTAGGGTTAGGGTTAGGGTTAGGGTACTTCTGGGTACTGCAGGTGGCTGAAATTGGCTGTACTGACTAATTGGGACACCCCGGTTCGAATGGTGGTGGTCTTGGGGTCGTGTGACCTTCCGTTCGGGAGTTACATCCGTTTTAGACAGGAAATGGACTGTATCTCGGGAACGGAAGGTCGTAGAGACTCGGGGACAAGACTGGCGTGTTGCCCGTGGCCGTATTAGGGCAGGCGGATCTTGGTCCCGAATCTCTACGACCTTCCGTTCAAGAGTTATGATTGGTCGAAGTGTTTTCCATTGAAATGAATGGGAATTTTCGAAAATTCTTCTAAGTCCAGCCCTAGTTGACTGTCCATTGGGCCTTTCCTAACCCTAACCAGGCTTGACCACTGGTGTTTCTGACCCTGACCTGTCCTGTAACCCTAATCCTAACCATAACCCCCAATTAGGGTTGTGGGAGTGGTTATGGTTAGGGTTTGGGTTGTGGGAGTGGTTGTGATTAGGGTTAGGGTTGTGGTTTGGCCTAGTATTGTGGCAGACTTTGTGTATAGGGTTTGGTTAGTGTTTTGGGTTAGGGTTAGGGTTAGGTATAGGGATGATAACCACGATCGGTCATGACTGATCCTCGACCGATCCTATAAGTGAGTCCTTTCTGGTACTTGTGGGTACTGCAGGTAAGTGAAATTGGCTGTACTGACTAATTGGGACACCCCGGTTCGAATGGTGGTGGTCTTGGGGTCGTGTGACCTTCCGTTCGGGAGCTACATCCGTTTTGGACAGGAAATGGGCTGTATCTCGGGAACGGAAGGTCGTAGAGAGTCGGGGACAAGACTGGCGTGTTGCCCGTGGCCATATTAGGGCAGGCGGATCTTGGTTTGGAAGCTCTACGACCTTCCGTTCAAGAGTTATGATTGGTCAAAGTGTTTTCCATTGAAATGAATGGGAATTTTCGAAAATTCTTCTAAGTCCAGCCCTAGTTGACTGTCCATTGGGCCTTTCCTAACCCTAACCAGGCTTGACCTCTGGTGTTTCTGACCCTAACCTGTCCTGTAACCCTAATCCTAACCCTAACCCCCAATTAGGGTTGTGGGAGTGGTTATGGTTAGGGTTTGGGTTGTGGGAGTGGTTGTGATTAGGGTTAGGGTTGTGGTTTGGCCTAGTATTGTGGCAGACTTTGTGTATAGGGTTTGGTTAGTGTTTTGACTTGGCCTGTGTGCTGGTCTGTGGCTGCTAGGGTTAGGGTTCCGCTAGGTATAGGGTTGATAACCACGATCAGTCATGACCGATCCTTGACTGATCCTATAAGTGAGTCCTTTCTGGTACTTCTGGGTACTGCAGGTGGCTGAAATTGGCTGTACTGACTAATTGGGACACCCCGGTTCGAATGGTGGTGGTCTTGGGGTCGTGTGACCTTCCGTTCGGGAGTTACATCCGTTTTAGACAGGAAATGGACTGTATCTCGGGAACGGAAGGTCGTAGAGACTCGGGGACAAGACTGGCGTGTTGCCCGTGGCCGTATTAGGGCAGGCGGATCTTGGTCCCGAATCTCTACGACCTTCCGTTCAAGAGTTATGATTGGTCGAAGTGTTTTCCATTGAAATGAATGGGAATTTTCGAAAATTCTTCTAAGTCCAGCCCTAGTTGACTGTCCATTGGGCCTTTCCTAACCCTAACCAGGCTTGACCACTGGTGTTTCTGACCCTGACCTGTCCTGTAACCCTAATCCTAACCATAACCCCCAATTAGGGTTGTGGGAGTGGTTATGGTTAGGGTTTGGGTTGTGGGAGTGGTTGTGATTAGGGTTAGGGTTGTGGTTTGGCCTAGTATTGTGGCAGACTTTGTGTATAGGGTTTGGTTAGTGTTTTGGGTTAGGGTTAGGGTTAGGGTTAGGGTTAGGGTTAGGGTTAGGTATAGGGTTGATAACCACGATCAGTCATGACCGATCCTTGACTGATCCTATAAGTGAGTCCTTTCTGGTACTTCTGGGTACTGCAGGTGGCTGAAATTGGCTGTACTGACTAATTGGGACACCCCGGTTCGAATGGTGGTGGTCTTGGGGTCGTGTGACCTTCCGTTCGGGAGTTACATCCGTTTTGGGTTAGGGTTAGGGTTAGGGTTAGGGTTAGGGTTAGGGTTAGGGTTAGGGTTAGGGTTAGGGTTAGGGTTAGGGTTAGGGTTAGGGTTAGGGTTAGGGTTAGGGTTAGGGTTAGGGTTAGGGTTAGGTATAGGGATGATAACCACGATCGGTCATGACTGATCCTCGACCGATCCTATAAGTGAGTCCTTTCTGGTACTTGTGGGTACTGCAGGTAAGTGAAATTGGCTGTACTGACTAATTGGGACACCCCGGTTCGAATGGTGGTGGTCTTGGGGTCGTGTGACCTTCCGTTCGGGAGCTACATCCGTTTTGGACAGGAAATGGGCTGTATCTCGGGAACGGAAGGTCGTAGAGAGTCGGGGACAAGACTGGCGTGTTGCCCGTGGCCATATTAGGGCAGGCGGATCTTGGTTTGGAAGCTCTACGACCTTCCGTTCAAGAGTTATGATTGGTCAAAGTGTTTTCCATTGAAATGAATGGGAATTTTCGAAAATTCTTCTAAGTCCAGCCCTAGTTGACTGTCCATTGGGCCTTTCCTAACCCTAACCAGGCTTGACCTCTGGTGTTTCTGACCCTAACCTGTCCTGTAACCCTAATCCTAACCCTAACCCCCAATTAGGGTTGTGGGAGTGGTTATGGTTAGGGTTTGGGTTGTGGGAGTGGTTGTGATTAGGGTTAGGGTTGTGGTTTGGCCTAGTATTGTGGCAGACTTTGTGTATAGGGTTTGGTTAGTGTTTTGACTTGGCCTGTGTGCTGGTCTGTGGCTGCTAGGGTTAGGGTTCCGCTAGGTATAGGGTTGATAACCACGATCAGTCATGACCGATCCTTGACTGATCCTATAAGTGAGTCCTTTCTGGTACTTCTGGGTACTGCAGGTGGCTGAAATTGGCTGTACTGACTAATTGGGACACCCCGGTTCGAATGGTGGTGGTCTTGGGGTCGTGTGACCTTCCGTTCGGGAGTTACATCCGTTTTAGACAGGAAATGGACTGTATCTCGGGAACGGAAGGTCGTAGAGACTCGGGGACAAGACTGGCGTGTTGCCCGTGGCCGTATTAGGGCAGGCGGATCTTGGTCCCGAATCTCTACGACCTTCCGTTCAAGAGTTATGATTGGTCGAAGTGTTTTCCATTGAAATGAATGGGAATTTTCGAAAATTCTTCTAAGTCCAGCCCTAGTTGACTGTCCATTGGGCCTTTCCTAACCCTAACCAGGCTTGACCACTGGTGTTTCTGACCCTGACCTGTCCTGTAACCCTAATCCTAACCATAACCCCCAATTAGGGTTGTGGGAGTGGTTATGGTTAGGGTTTGGGTTGTGGGAGTGGTTGTGATTAGGGTTAGGGTTGTGGTTTGGCCTAGTATTGTGGCAGACTTTGTGTATAGGGTTTGGTTAGTGTTTTGGGTTAGGGTTAGGGTTAGGGTTAGGGTTAGGGTTAGGGTTAGGGTTAGGGTTAGGGTACTTCTGGGTACTGCAGGTGGCTGAAATTGGCTGTACTGACTAATTGGGACACCCCGGTTCGAATGGTGGTGGTCTTGGGGTCGTGTGACCTTCCGTTCGGGAGTTACATCCGTTTTAGACAGGAAATGGACTGTATCTCGGGAACGGAAGGTCGTAGAGACTCGGGGACAAGACTGGCGTGTTGCCCGTGGCCGTATTAGGGCAGGCGGATCTTGGTCCCGAATCTCTACGACCTTCCGTTCAAGAGTTATGATTGGTCGAAGTGTTTTCCATTGAAATGAATGGGAATTTTCGAAAATTCTTCTAAGTCCAGCCCTAGTTGACTGTCCATTGGGCCTTTCCTAACCCTAACCAGGCTTGACCACTGGTGTTTCTGACCCTGACCTGTCCTGTAACCCTAATCCTAACCATAACCCCCAATTAGGGTTGTGGGAGTGGTTATGGTTAGGGTTTGGGTTGTGGGAGTGGTTGTGATTAGGGTTAGGGTTGTGGTTTGGCCTAGTATTGTGGCAGACTTTGTGTATAGGGTTTGGTTAGTGTTTTGGGTTAGGGTTAGGGTTAGGTATAGGGATGATAACCACGATCGGTCATGACTGATCCTCGACCGATCCTATAAGTGAGTCCTTTCTGGTACTTGTGGGTACTGCAGGTAAGTGAAATTGGCTGTACTGACTAATTGGGACACCCCGGTTCGAATGGTGGTGGTCTTGGGGTCGTGTGACCTTCCGTTCGGGAGCTACATCCGTTTTGGACAGGAAATGGGCTGTATCTCGGGAACGGAAGGTCGTAGAGAGTCGGGGACAAGACTGGCGTGTTGCCCGTGGCCATATTAGGGCAGGCGGATCTTGGTTTGGAAGCTCTACGACCTTCCGTTCAAGAGTTATGATTGGTCAAAGTGTTTTCCATTGAAATGAATGGGAATTTTCGAAAATTCTTCTAAGTCCAGCCCTAGTTGACTGTCCATTGGGCCTTTCCTAACCCTAACCAGGCTTGACCTCTGGTGTTTCTGACCCTAACCTGTCCTGTAACCCTAATCCTAACCCTAACCCCCAATTAGGGTTGTGGGAGTGGTTATGGTTAGGGTTTGGGTTGTGGGAGTGGTTGTGATTAGGGTTAGGGTTGTGGTTTGGCCTAGTATTGTGGCAGACTTTGTGTATAGGGTTTGGTTAGTGTTTTGACTTGGCCTGTGTGCTGGTCTGTGGCTGCTAGGGTTAGGGTTCCGCTAGGTATAGGGTTGATAACCACGATCAGTCATGACCGATCCTTGACTGATCCTATAAGTGAGTCCTTTCTGGTACTTCTGGGTACTGCAGGTGGCTGAAATTGGCTGTACTGACTAATTGGGACACCCCGGTTCGAATGGTGGTGGTCTTGGGGTCGTGTGACCTTCCGTTCGGGTTAGGGTTAGGGTTAGGGTTAGGGTTAGGGTTAGGGTTAGGGTTAGGGTTAGGGTTAGGGTTAGGGTTAGGGTTAGGGTTAGGGTTAGGGTTAGGGTTAGGGTTAGGGTTAGGGTTAGGGTTAGGGTTAGGGTTAGGGTTAGGGTTAGGGTTAGGGTTAGGGTTAGGGTTAGGGTTAGGGTTAGGGTTAGGGTTAGGGTTAGGGTTAGGGTTAGGGTTAGGGTTAGGGTTAGGGTTAGGGTTAGGGTTAGGGTTAGGGTTAGGGTTAGGGTTAGGGTTAGGGTTAGGGTTAGGGTTAGGGTTAGGGTTAGGGTTAGGGTTAGGGTTAGGGTTAGGGTTAGGGTTAGGGTTAGGGTTAGGGTTAGGGTTAGGGTTAGGGTTAGGGTTAGGGTTAGGGTTAGGGTTAGGGTTAGGGTTAGGGTTAGGGTTAGGGTTAGGGTTAGGGTTAGGGTTAGGGTTAGGGTTAGGGTTAGGGTTAGGGTTAGGGTTAGGGTTAGGGTTAGGGTTAGGGTTAGGGTTAGGGTTAGGGTTAGGGTTAGGGTTAGGGTTAGGGTTAGGGTTAGGGTTAGGGTTAGGGTTAGGGTTAGGGTTAGGGTTAGGGTTAGGGTTAGGGTTAGGGTTAGGGTTAGGGTTAGGGTTAGGGTTAGGGTTAGGGTTAGGGTTAGGGTTAGGGTTAGGGTTAGGGTTAGGGTTAGGGTTAGGGTTAGGGTTAGGGTTAGGGTTAGGGTTAGGGTTAGGGTTAGGGTTAGGGTTAGGGTTAGGGTTAGGGTTAGGGTTAGGGTTAGGGTTAGGGTTAGGGTTAGGGTTAGGGTTAGGGTTAGGGTTAGGGTTAGGGTTAGGGTTAGGGTTAGGGTTAGGGTTAGGGTTAGGGTTAGGGTTAGGGTTAGGGTTAGGGTTAGGGTTAGGGTTAGGGTTAGGGTTAGGGTTAGGGTTAGGGTTAGGGTTAGGGTTAGGGTTAGGGTTAGGGTTAGGGTTAGGGTTAGGGTTAGGGTTAGGGTTAGGGTTAGGGTTAGGGTTAGGGTTAGGGTTAGGGTTAGGGTTAGGGTTAGGGTTAGGGTTAGGGTTAGGGTTAGGGTTAGGGTTAGGGTTAGGGTTAGGGTTAGGGTTAGGGTTAGGGTTAGGGTTAGGGTTAGGGTTAGGGTTAGGGTTAGGGTTAGGGTTAGGGTTAGGGTTAGGGTTAGGGTTAGGGTTAGGGTTAGGGTTAGGGTTAGGGTTAGGGTTAGGGTTAGGGTTAGGGTTAGGGTTAGGGTTAGGGTTAGGGTTAGGGTTAGGGTTAGGGTTAGGGTTAGGGTTAGGGTTAGGGTTAGGGTTAGGGTTAGGGTTAGGGTTAGGGTTAGGGTTAGGGTTAGGGTTAGGGTTAGGGTTAGGGTTAGGGTTAGGGTTAGGGTTAGGGTTAGGGTTAGGGTTAGGGTTAGGGTTAGGGTTAGGGTTAGGGTTAGGGTTAGGGTTAGGGTTAGGGTTAGGGTTAGGGTTAGGGTTAGGGTTAGGGTTAGGGTTAGGGTTAGGGTTAGGGTTAGGGTTAGGGTTAGGGTTAGGGTTAGGGTTAGGGTTAGGGTTAGGGTTAGGGTTAGGGTTAGGGTTAGGGTTAGGGTTAGGGTTAGGGTTAGGGTTAGGGTTAGGGTTAGGGTTAGGGTTAGGGTTAGGGTTAGGGTTAGGGTTAGGGTTAGGGTTAGGGTTAGGGTTAGGGTTAGGGTTAGGGTTAGGGTTAGGGTTAGGGTTAGGGTTAGGGTTAGGGTTAGGGTTAGGGTTAGGGTTAGGGTTAGGGTTAGGGTTAGGGTTAGGGTTAGGGTTAGGGTTAGGGTTAGGGTTAGGGTTAGGGTTAGGGTTAGGGTTAGGGTTAGGGTTAGGGTTAGGGTTAGGGTTAGGGTTAGGGTTAGGGTTAGGGTTAGGGTTAGGGTTAGGGTTAGGGTTAGGGTTAGGGTTAGGGTTAGGGTTAGGGTTAGGGTTAGGGTTAGGGTTAGGGTTAGGGTTAGGGTTAGGGTTAGGGTTAGGGTTAGGGTTAGGGTTAGGGTTAGGGTTAGGGTTAGGGTTAGGGTTAGGGTTAGGGTTAGGGTTAGGGTTAGGGTTAGGGTTAGGGTTAGGGTTAGGGTTAGGGTTAGGGTTAGGGTTAGGGTTAGGGTTAGGGTTAGGGTTAGGGTTAGGGTTAGGGTTAGGGTTAGGGTTAGGGTTAGGGTTAGGGTTAGGGTTAGGGTTAGGGTTAGGGTTAGGGTTAGGGTTAGGGTTAGGGTTAGGGTTAGGGTTAGGGTTAGGGTTAGGGTTAGGGTTAGGGTTAGGGTTAGGGTTAGGGTTAGGGTTAGGGTTAGGGTTAGGGTTAGGGTTAGGGTTAGGGTTAGGGTTAGGGTTAGGGTTAGGGTTAGGGTTAGGGTTAGGGTTAGGGTTAGGGTTAGGGTTAGGGTTAGGGTTAGGGTTAGGGTTAGGGTTAGGGTTAGGGTTAGGGTTAGGGTTAGGGTTAGGGTTAGGGTTAGGGTTAGGGTTAGGGTTAGGGTTAGGGTTAGGGTTAGGGTTAGGGTTAGGGTTAGGGTTAGGGTTAGGGTTAGGGTTAGGGTTAGGGTTAGGGTTAGGGTTAGGGTTAGGGTTAGGGTTAGGGTTAGGGTTAGGGTTAGGGTTAGGGTTAGGGTTAGGGTTAGGGTTAGGGTTAGGGTTAGGGTTAGGGTTAGGGTTAGGGTTAGGGTTAGGGTTAGGGTTAGGGTTAGGGTTAGGGTTAGGGTTAGGGTTAGGGTTAGGGTTAGGGTTAGGGTTAGGGTTAGGGTTAGGGTTAGGGTTAGGGTTAGGGTTAGGGTTAGGGTTAGGGTTAGGGTTAGGGTTAGGGTTAGGGTTAGGGTTAGGGTTAGGGTTAGGGTTAGGGTTAGGGTTAGGGTTAGGGTTAGGGTTAGGGTTAGGGTTAGGGTTAGGGTTAGGGTTAGGGTTAGGGTTAGGGTTAGGGTTAGGGTTAGGGTTAGGGTTAGGGTTAGGGTTAGGGTTAGGGTTAGGGTTAGGGTTAGGGTTAGGGTTAGGGTTAGGGTTAGGGTTAGGGTTAGGGTTAGGGTTAGGGTTAGGGTTAGGGTTAGGGTTAGGGTTAGGGTTAGGGTTAGGGTTAGGGTTAGGGTTAGGGTTAGGGTTAGGGTTAGGGTTAGGGTTAGGGTTAGGGTTAGGGTTAGGGTTAGGGTTAGGGTTAGGGTTAGGGTTAGGGTTAGGGTTAGGGTTAGGGTTAGGGTTAGGGTTAGGGTTAGGGTTAGGGTTAGGGTTAGGGTTAGGGTTAGGGTTAGGGTTAGGGTTAGGGTTAGGGTTAGGGTTAGGGTTAGGGTTAGGGTTAGGGTTAGGGTTAGGGTTAGGGTTAGGGTTAGGGTTAGGGTTAGGGTTAGGGTTAGGGTTAGGGTTAGGGTTAGGGTTAGGGTTAGGGTTAGGGTTAGGGTTAGGGTTAGGGTTAGGGTTAGGGTTAGGGTTAGGGTTAGGGTTAGGGTTAGGGTTAGGGTTAGGGTTAGGGTTAGGGTTAGGGTTAGGGTTAGGGTTAGGGTTAGGGTTAGGGTTAGGGTTAGGGTTAGGGTTAGGGTTAGGGTTAGGGTTAGGGTTAGGGTTAGGGTTAGGGTTAGGGTTAGGGTTAGGGTTAGGGTTAGGGTTAGGGTTAGGGTTAGGGTTAGGGTTAGGGTTAGGGTTAGGGTTAGGGTTAGGGTTAGGGTTAGGGTTAGGGTTAGGGTTAGGGTTAGGGTTAGGGTTAGGGTTAGGGTTAGGGTTAGGGTTAGGGTTAGGGTTAGGGTTAGGGTTAGGGTTAGGGTTAGGGTTAGGGTTAGGGTTAGGGTTAGGGTTAGGGTTAGGGTTAGGGTTAGGGTTAGGGTTAGGGTTAGGGTTAGGGTTAGGGTTAGGGTTAGGGTTAGGGTTAGGGTTAGGGTTAGGGTTAGGGTTAGGGTTAGGGTTAGGGTTAGGGTTAGGGTTAGGGTTAGGGTTAGGGTTAGGGTTAGGGTTAGGGTTAGGGTTAGGGTTAGGGTTAGGGTTAGGGTTAGGGTTAGGGTTAGGGTTAGGGTTAGGGTTAGGGTTAGGGTTAGGGTTAGGGTTAGGGTTAGGGTTAGGGTTAGGGTTAGGGTTAGGGTTAGGGTTAGGGTTAGGGTTAGGGTTAGGGTTAGGGTTAGGGGTTAGGGTTAGGGTTAGGGTTAGGGTTAGGGTTAGGGTTAGGGTTAGGGTTAGGGTTAGGGTTAGGGTTAGGGTTAGGGTTAGGGTTAGGGTTAGGGTTAGGGTTAGGGTTAGGGTTAGGGTTAGGGTTTAGGGTTAGGGTAGGGTTAGGGTCTTGGGGTCGTGTGACCTTCCGTTCGGGAGCTACATCCGTTTTGGACAGGAAATGGGCTGTATCTCGGGAACGGAAGGTCGTAGAGAGTCGGGGACAAGACTGGCGTGTTGCCCGTGGCCATATTAGGGCAGGCGGATCTTGGTTTGGAAGCTCTACGACCTTCCGTTCAAGAGTTATGATTGGTCAAAGTGTTTTCCAT
>CM059319.1:818455-856733 GCA_030340685.1 Protosalanx chinensis
GTTAGGGAGTCTGGTGGCTGAGCGGTTAGGGAGTCAGGTGGCTGAGCGGTTAGGGAGTCAGGTGGCTGAGCGGTTAGGGAGTCAGGTGGCTGAGCGGTTAGGGGTCAGGCTAGTAATCAGAAGGTTCCTTCTTCTAACACCTCGGCTGTGCCAACATGACGTTGTGTCCTTGGGCAAGGCACTTCACCCTACTTGTCTCAGGGGGAATGTCCCTGTACTTGCTGTAAGTCGCTCTGGATAAGAGCGTCTGATAAATGTAAAACGCTCCAGTCAAATCCGCTTCAACCTTTCTGTGTCTTCATCATCATCTCCCTGTTCCCACATGATTCCTCCTCTTCCTCCATCTTCTCCAGAGTTCCATCCTCTCTCTCACACCACCTGCCTTCGTCCTCCATCATCAGCCGTGTTTCCATTGCTCTCACTGTCACAGCAAAACTGCGCCATTGCATTTTGTAGTCTCTAACCCTGAGCTGGACTCTATTTCCCAGGCACCCCAGCGGTTCTGAGACCCTCTCTTCCTGTCAACAAGAGGCCCAACATGGCGGGAACCCCAGGGGAAAAGGGTGAGGGCTGCAGCCTCCAGAGAGTGACTGACCTTTGATCAGATCTACAGTCACTCCTCCTCAGGTCCTGCAGAGAGTGACTGACCTCTGATCAGATCTACAGTCACTCCTCCTCAGGTCCTGCAGAGAGTGACTGACCTCTGATCAGATCTACAGTCACTCCTCCTCAGGTCCTGCAGAGAGTGACTGACCTCTGATCAGATCTACAGTCACTCCTCCTCAGGTCCTGCAGAGAGTGACTGACCTCTGATCAGATCTACAGTCACTCCTCCTCAGGTCCTGCAGAGAGTGACTGACCTCTGATCAGATCTACAGTCACTCCTCCTCAGGTCCTGCAGAGAGTGACTGACCTCTGATCAGATCTACAGTCACTCCTCCTCAGGTCCTGCAGATGTGTTGCACTGAGCGTGCTCAGTATCTCAGTTTCACTTCTCTCCTGGAAAACAGACTAACTTACTTACTTCTCTGCAGTAGACTAACTATCTGGAGATTGTTCATGCTGTGAGTTAGTGCTTTCGACTCAGCAGTTTTTTCTTTCAGAAACGCCATATTTAACGATGCAGTCAAACACTGGATTTTCAGCTTACAGAAGAAAAGCCTTGCGGATATTAATGTCTGCAACTGCTGGTTTTACAGTGGACACCTGACTAATAACCTCCTTCTCATACCCCTGCCCTGCCCCCTCTTCCTCCCCCCCTCCTCCTCTTCCTCCTCTTCCTTCTTCTCCTTCCCTCAGACAAACCCATGGATCTGAAACAAGGAGACAAGGCCTCCATCTTGAAGTCGTTCCCTGCGACAGTCAAGCCTCCCAAACAGGAAGTCAAACAGACCACCACGCCTGCTCCTGTCATTAACGGTAGGACTGATGGCGGGGTGTGTTTCTACCTGTATTCTCACCTTATGAAGAGGTATTTACAAGCCCTGGCAGTAAGGAAGGTGTGTGTGTGTTTGGCACTAGTGAGAGAAAGAGATATGGATTTCCCTAGTTATCCACTCACACACACATTTCCACACACAAACTACTTTTGATATAATGATCATTTAGCAGACTTTATCCAAAGCAACTTACAGCAAGTACAGGGACATTCCCCCTGAGGCAAGTAGGGTGAAGTGCCTTGCCCAAGGACACAACGTCACATAGCCACAGACGGGAATCAAACTCACAACCTTCCGATCGTGAGGCCAACGCCTTAACCTGCTGAGCCATCTGACTCCCTACTTAATGTGTTCACCTCAAGACAAGGACGTATGAGTCAGATAAAACCTCTCTCTTGTGTCCCTGTGAAGGATCTCGTTTCGACATGGGGGAGAACCCGTCTGTGTTCAGTTCTCTGCCGGCGTCTGACGTGGACGCCATGGGCAAGAAGCGCTTTGTTGGTGGGTGAACACAGACGCACACACCAGTCAGCCTCCTAGACACACCTACACACACACACCTCCACACTCTCACACACACCCCTCCACACCCCTCCTCATCCTTTCTCACCCCTCCACACACCCCTCCTCACCCCTCCACACACCCCCACAACCTTCCTCACCCCTTCTCACTCCTCCACACCCCACCACACCCCTCCACACCCTTCCTCACCCCTCCACACCCCTCCACACCTTTCCTCACCCCTCCTCACCCCTCCTCACCCTTCCTCACCCCTTCTCACTCCTCCACACCCCACCACACCCCTCCACACCCCTCCTCACCCCTCCTCACCCTTTCTCACCCCTTCTCACTCCTCCACACCCCTCCACACCCCTCCACACCCTTCCTCACCCCTCCACACCCCTCCACACCCCTCCACACCTTTCCTCACCCCTCCACACCCTTCCTCACCCCTCCACACCCCACCACACCCCTCCACACCCTTCCTCACCCCTCCACACCCCTCCTCACCCCTCCACTCCCCAGTGAGCTGTATCTGTGACCCCTTGCAGCTCCTCATGTGATCTACAAGACGGATAAGAAGCCAGACGAGCCATGCTCCATCACCACCTCCCTCAGTTACTTCCCCGAGGAGGAAGGTGGGGGCCAGAACGTGACAGGGCCCCCCCGCAGCTCCCCCTCCAACCTGACCGTGGTCACCGTGGAGGGCTGCCCCTCATTCGTCATCCTGGACTGGGAGAAGACCAACGACACCACAGGTCAGAGGACAAACACCACAGATCCTGTTAGATCTTAATATTTACCTTTAGTCATTCATCAGACGCTCTTATCCAGAGAGACTTACAGCACAGTACAGGGACATTCACCCCTGAGGCAAGAAGGGGGTGAAGTGCTCAAGGGCACAACAACGTCATGTTGACACAGACAGGGTTCGAACCGGGTACCTTCTGATTACTAGCTCGCCACCCTAACCGACTGTGCCACAGGACTTCCTGTGAGATCAAGTAATTGTGTAAAATCTGTTTGTCGTTCCGTCATGTCATGTCAAGTCATGTAAAAAAAAAAAAAAAAAAGGGGGAAAATAAGATACATTTAATTAAACAACCACCTCGACATATTTTGCCTTGGTTTTTTACGAACACTTTGAGCTTTACAGTTTGGCTTAATACCGTACAGATGGGATATTAAAATGAAGAAATGTCTCTTTATAATTGCGAGGGAGAGTCTTAATGAGACAAGTGTTCCGGATGGAGACTGGAGGATGAGGATGGTGCTCGCTAGGAAGACCTGCAGGCGTCGAGCAACAGGAGGTCTTCTCCTCTGCCTCACCACATGTTAATATTGTCAGGTCGTTAAACGGGATGCAGACCAGATGGTCACAGCGTATAATGAGGTCTTCGCGCAGACAAATTTAACTCTTTCTCGACCACAAGCTTTAATCTTTAGCATAGTGTGGAACGAGTTAGGAGGTCATGTGTGTAACAAGAAATCCAAGCAGAAACTATTTCAATAATCCTACAAGTAATTCCAAATGTAAAAAAAAATAAAAAAACACTAAAAACAGATCTTAAATTTGACGAGTGTGTGTGTGTGTTTCCTGTTTAGAGTATGAGGTCATTTCCACCACCACTGGACCCAATGGGGAGGAGGTGTCCATCCTGACCACCAACCAGACACACACTGCTGTGGAGAACCTCAAACCAGAGAGCAGGTGTGTGTCTAACCCAGGGGGGTGTCCAATCCTGGGTCCTTGAGGGCCACAGTCCTGAAAGCTCCAGATGTTTCCCTGCTCCAGCAAATCGGATTCTAACGAATGATTTGGTATCAAGCTCTGTGGAAGCCTCATAATGATCCTTCATTAGAATCAGGTGTGCTGGAGCAGGGGAACATCTAAAAACCTTCAGGACAGTGGTCCCTCGGGGACTAGGATTGGACACCGTGCTCTCGAGGACCAGGGTTAGAGAGGAGCTGAGAGTGTGGATGCTGAGGTGGTGCAGGGTTGGATGGGTTAAGCAGCTCGGCCTCTGGCTCACATCTCCTCTCACTGTCCACGGCTGGAAGTTACCCAGAGCAGAATCAGAACCTTTTGTTTGAGCTGGTCTGTTGGCTCTTCGTTGGACCTACTCGAACATCTGTGTGTGTGTGTGCGTGTGTGTGTGTGTGTGTGTGTGTGTGTGTGTGTGAGAGAGAGCTCTGGCCTGGACTCAAGGTTGTCTAGAGAGTAAAACGATCGAGTGTCACGGGGCTTCTGGTTCTGGGGAGGAGGAGGAGAATAAACCTGAGCTCCACAAAAGTTATGATTATGACAAACAGGATTGACTGGTCTCTCCATCACACTGTCTCTTCTGTGGATGAAGAGACTTCAGTTAAACTACCTGAGGAGTCGAATGACATTCCTCATGTCCTCTGGGCAAACCATCACCCCTGCTATGAGAACTGACGGTATTAAACCAGGGAGAATGTGGATTTTGGAGGGCGTACGGTACGTCTGTTAAAAAGAGTCTACGGTCGAGTTTCCTTTTTTTTCTTCCTTAATCATCTTTCTTTTTTTCAGCTATGAGTTCACGGTCAAACCTAAGAATGAGTTGGGAGCAGGACCCACGAGCGACCCTGTGTCCTTCAGTACTGAGTCAGGTCAGTGTCAGAACACCACACACACACTCTGTCACACACACACACTCTGTCTCACACACACACACACCCACACACTCTGTCTCACACACACACACCCACACACTCTGTCTCACACACACACACACCCACACACTCTGTCACACACACACACACAGACCCACCACACACTCTCACACACACAGACACACTACACACATACACAGACACACAGAGACACACTACACATACACGCTCTCTCACACACACACCACACACATGCTCTCTCTCTCTCACACACACACACACACACACACACACACACAGACACACCACACACTCTCTCATACACACAGACGCACCACATACACGCTCTCACACACACACACACAGTCAACACACATACACCAACAAACTAAATATCACGAGTCACAGGGCTAAAGGGCCTAAATGACACCACATAAATTACTTCAGTTTGGGATACAAGATGGATAAAACCCCCTTTAGTAACATAATAACACACAACGCTACAGTTTTAAACCAGCTGAGCTAAACACTTTCAAGTAAGACTCCCATCTTCCTGCCAGCTTTATAAGCTACACCTTCACCACCACATTTGGACCAACCTAATTAGCTGAGCATAAACAAAGATTCAGTTTAATTATTGCTAGCGCCTTAGCTGGCTATAGAAACCCTTTTTTCAAATGTTTTTTATGTTTTACAAGTAATGTGTTGCCCCTAAGGGACCCATGATTACACGTTAACACAAATGTGTTGATGATTAGTGACTTGTTTATAGAAGAGCTTAGTTTTACAACAAAGTGTGTTAGTTAATTAGCCTTCCACTGTTAGCATAGTTTAACATATCAGAGGTGTGTAATTAGCTGTCATTAGGCTAATGATTTCAACATGGTCCCATTATGTGACTCACTTGAGCTTGGATAGATTACTGTGTGTGTGTGTGAGAGTGAGTGAGTGTGTGTGTGTGTGTTTGTGTGTGTGTGTGGGTGGGGGGGGGGGGGGGCTGCCTGTCAGAAATCATCTGATTCTCTGCACTCAGGAGCCTCAACATGGCTCAATCCACAATAACAAAATAAGAAAACATTGAACTAATTTGAGAAAACATCAAAATGCCAATTAAAAGTCCACAGAGAGTAATTAGTTTGGGTTCCAAATATGTTCTGTTGTCATGCAGCAAAAGCTGTTTGCAAGAAGACAACAAGACTGTATTTGACTGACAATTTTCAGAGGATGAAGCTTCCATCCTGATGAAAATGGGAGTCATGTGGCTGAGCGGTTAGGGAATCGGGCTAGTAATCAGTAGGTTGCCAGTTCAATTCCCAGCTGTGCCAACATGATGTTGTGTCCTTGGGCAAGGCACTTCACCCTACTTGCCTCAGGGGGGAATGTCCCTGTACTTGCTGTAAGTCACTCTGGATAAGAGCGTCTGATAAATAACAAAATGTAAATGATGAACAGAATCTAATCCTTCCATCCTGTGCGCAGCGGATCCGCGGGTGAGTGAAAACGTATCGGGGAAAGACGCCATTTGGACTCAGTTCCCTTTCAAGTCGGACGCTTACTCTGAGTGCAACGGGAAGCAGTACGTCAAGAGAACCTGGTACCGCAAGTTTGTCGGCATCCAGCTGTGCAACTCCCTTCGCTACAAGATCTACCTGAGTGACTCGCTCACAGGTGAGTACCTGCCTGGGGTACCTGCCTGTCCTAGGGCCTGGGGTACCAGCCTGTCCTAGGGCCTGGGGTACCTGCCTGGGGTACCTGCCTGTCCTGGGGTACCTGCCTGGGGTACCTGCCTGTCCTAGGGCCTGGGGTACCAGCCTGTCCTAGGGCCTGGGGTACCTGCCTGGGGTACCTGCCTGTCCCGGGGCCTGGGGTACCTGCCTGTCCAGGGGCCTGGGGTACCTGCCTGGGGTACCTGCCTGTCCTGGGGCCTGGGGTACCTGCCTGTCCTGGGGCCTGGGGTACCTGCCTGTCCTGGGGCCTGGAACACCTAGCTGCTGATAGTAATCACTGACAAAGTCCAAATCTAATCAAATGGTTTTGGAGTATGGTGGAACTGTTGCCCCTGACCCTTGACCTCTAACCCTTGCCCTTGGTCCACTCTGCAGGGAAGTTCTACAACATCGGGGACCAGACAGGGTACGGTGAGGATCACTGCCAGTTTGTAGATTCCTTCCTGGACGGACGGACAGGAACGCAGCTATTGGCTGACCAGCTACCTTACAGATCAGGTACGCTGCTTAGCCGCTGCTGCTTAGCAACAAGATTAACCACCACCCCCCCCCCCCCCCCCCCTTCCTCACATAATCTCTCCCTAAACAGGACACCATAGTTTAAGACTTAGGCATTTTTATACATCAGATTGTTTATTTTGTAATTGTTTGTTTATCGTACTTTCCTACTTTTCAAATGTACGTTCAGTAGCTCAGTGTTAACACAATCCTGCCACAGTAAATTCGGTGTTTGTGCAACTTACATGGTGAAAAAAATATTCTGGTTACAAAACAACAGAATTTCCCTTTTAAAACATTTCAATGTTCCTTGTCCGGTTGTGTTCCAGGGTTCTACAGGGCGATGCGTCAGGAACCGGTCCAGTTCGGGGAGATAGGAGGGAACTCTCACATCACCTATGTGGGGTGGTACGAGTGTGGAACGCCCATCCCAGGGAAGTGGTGAGGGGCAGTCCAAGATAACGCCTGTCTGGAACCTCAACACACCTGGAGGGGGGGGGGGACCCTCGGAGATGTGGGTCTCTCCCTCTTGTAACCTTGACGACCGTAGACCAATCACCGTCTGTCTGTCGAGGCTGGGTCCCGCCCCCCCCCCCCCCACCCACCCCCCACCCCACCCCTCCTCCATGTATCACTTCACTATCTAAAAACACGATGTCCGAGAAGGACGATCAGCAGAAGAAACACGTCTGTGTGTGATTACAAAGTGAATCGAGACGTTAATAATGAACAGAGAACCCAGAACATGCTTAGGAAGCAGGCTCCCTGAAATGTATTCGCTTGTATGATGTTATTTATCAAGGCTGTGCTGTTGTGGGCAGGGGAGGCCTACAGGCCTGAATCTGCTCTTCTAGACACTCAAACACACACACATACACACACACACACACACGCGTTCTGTAGACCAAAGCACACACCATACGTTACACACTGTTCCTTCGACATTGATCCTAAGAGATTAGCGATTGCTATTTGCACAGCATCAACTCATATTTCTATGTATAACGGTCTGACTGAACAATTTCTCTAAGCAATTGTGCAAAACCCTCAGTGGCCTTATATATTTGCTATTTACACCTAATTCCTCGTTTGTTGGATCTCATCGATATCAGTGTTTAATTACAGGGAGACAAACTGACACTGATGTAACAGATTTGAGATCCAAGGTTTCACCAACAGAATTAAGTGATGATTTGAATTTCTCCACCAAGATCATGTTTGATACAGTAACATGGAAGTATCTGGTTATGTTTTAAAACCTTCAAAATGATATTTGATCTGGTGACAGGCTTGTGACAGACCTATTCTTTATAGATCCGAAAAGATGAAACATAAATCTGTTTGTCTATTCTTATGTAAATAAATTCTACATGGAGGCCAGTAGCCAAGTGGATTTTGACGGTTGTACAGTTGCTTCTTATGACTGCAGTTGATCTTTATTTTATTTTTTATTCAGAAAATGTACAATCATTCCTGTATCTTTTTTTCTTCCTCAAAAAATAAATCTCAAGTATGGTTACATCCTTTTTTATTACTACTGAGCTGACTCATTTATTGGTGGTAGATATGAAGTCAAGGAATCTGAATTCTGTAAAATATGTTACATTTACATTTATTTATTTAGCAGACGCTTTTATCCAAAGGGACTTACAAGAGAGAGCTTTTACAAAGAGCACCAGTCATTGAGCATAGCAACGTGATAGACCCCGAACACAGTCGGTTTTTTAGATCGTGAATCATACATCATGAGAACCAATAAGTGCCAAGGGAAGAACTATAAATGCATAACACAACGATTGTGAACATAAAGCAAGACATACAACAAACAACACTGGCAAGTCACCATATGGGGACCAACAGATTGTTCTAAAGCACATTAGATTATGTGAAGTGCCATACTATTCCTAAATGCCATTAAATTCTTTAAATAGGTGAGTTTTAAGCCTTCTCTTGAAGGTGAGAAGGCAGTCTGTGCTTCTGATGGAGGTAGGGAGTTGATTCCACCATTGGGGAGCCAGGCAGTGGAAGAGTTTGTGTTGCGCTCGGGCGCTCTTGGGGGGGGGGGGTACCACTAGACGGTTGTCAGCAGATGTTAGTTTTATCCCGTTTATACCACTGTCATTTACCTTTCTTTTTAAAATGTGTTTATTGTTTATGTTTTGGTGTGTTTTGCAATATAAATCTACCAATTATTCTAGTCTGCTTAGGTTATTGAATCAACACTGCTTGAAAGTTAACATTATCACAGCAGATTCAAAAACAAATATAGCTGCAAGCAGCGATGGTGGATTCCTCCAAGAACAATTTATGAAATTAATATGTAATTCAAAATGAAATCTGCATGTTTGGTGTGAATACATCCAAGACTGTAGTGCCCCCTGTGCTGTAACGGACAAAGGATTGTGAACATAAAAAATCCTATTGATAACTGACGGAGGAGTCCTAATAACAGTATAGCAACCAAAAATCTTTATATACATTGTTATTTTTTCTACTGTCTTTTTTCAAACTTTTCGTCATCCATAGATTAATTCTTTCTGGATTTAACACAAAGTATAAACCACAATCAAAAGCGTTTTACAAGCTGATTTCCAGGTTCAGTGAGTAACAAACACAAAATAACCCTTATTTGGACTTGCTGACACATCAGGATACATTGCTGCGAAAGTCATCAGACCACTAACTACAGCTGAAACTATTTAAAAAGTAATAATAACTTAATAACAATGTAACAACGTGGTAATAAATGGTAAAAAGTTTAATAGCAATGTAATAACAGTGTAACAATGTAGTAATAACTGGTTAAAAAAATATATAACAATGTAATAACAATGTAACAACGTGGTAATAACTGGTAAAAAGCTTAATAACAACGTAATAACAGTGTAACTATGTAGTAATAACTGGTATAAAGTGTAACAACAACTTAATAACAGTGTAACAATGTGGTAATAACTGGTATAAAGTGTAATACCAACCTAATACCAAAGTATTTACTTTGTAGAAAGTAGAATAACAACATAATAACGGTGTAACAACTTCTTAAAACCAGTTAAAAAGTGTAATAACAGTATAGCAACTTACAATCTTTTCAAACTTTTAGTCATCCATGGTTTGATTCCTTTGAATTTAACTCAAAGTATAAACCAAAATCAAAAGAGTTTTACAAGCTGATTTCCAGGTTCAGTGAGTAACAAACACAAAATAACCCTTATTTGGACTTGCTGACACATCAGGATTCATTGCTGCAAAAGTCATCGGACCACTAACCACAGCTGAAACTATTTAAAAAGTTTAATAGCAACGTAATAACAGTGTAACAATGTAGTAATAACTGGTATAAAGTGTAACAACAACTTAATAACAGTGTAACAATGTAGTAATAACTGGAAAAATAATAATAACAATGTAATAACAATGTAACAACGTGGTAATAACTGGTAAAAAGTTTAATAACAACTTAATAACAGTGTAACAATGTGGTAATAACTGGTATAAAGTGTAATACCAACTTAAAGCCAGAGTATTCACATTGTAGAAAGTAGAATAACAACATAATAACGGTGTAACAACTTTGTAAAAGCATATAAATATAAGAATATAATTTTTTCTTCTTTCTACTGTCTTTTTTAAAACTTTTAGTCATCCATGGTTTGATTCCTTTTGGATTTAACTCAAAGTATAAACACAATCACAAGTGAGGCTTGGTCTGACGATGTCGCCAGCAAAAAATGGGGATGATTGGATTTTAATTGTAGAAGTAGTAGCTAAAAAACACGTTTCATAAATATATATTGTACAGAAAAATCTAAAGATTTGCCATTATGAATTGCTGAAGCTTTTTTGTTCGTCGTGAGGAATGAGGCACATGGAATGAATTTCAGGATTCCAGGACAGAATAGATACAAATGGCATCACTTTTAAAAAGGCATATTGGGGTGTGGCCCTTAGCACCCCCTTGGCCGTAGCGGACAAACAATTATCAAAATCAAAAATCCTATTAATACATTTTGTGAGGGTTCTTCTGATGATGATAACTGCTAATTATGGGGAAGATTGGGAAAAAGTTTTAGGAAGAGTAGTGAAAAAACACATTTGATAAATTTATGTTGTACAGACAAATCTATGGGTTTGCCACTATAGGTTGTTCATCGTGACGAATAAGGCATCTGTAATGAATTTCAGGATTCTAGGACAAAAGGGGTACAAATGGCATCACTTTTAAAAAGGACGCAAATGGTCAAATTGGGGCGTGGCCTGTAGCGCCCCCTTTGGTCTCAAGTGGACCAAAATGGGTGTGGTAGTTCATAATGTTGTATTGTTTCACCATGCCAAAAATCTCAATCTCACTGCTGTGATCCAAGGGCTGCCATTGACTTGCTAAAAGATTCGGAATTCCTACAATAACAATAGTTTTCCTCCTGACGGAGGAATCCTAAATATAGCTGCAAGCAGCGATGGTGGATTCCTCCAAGAACAATTTATGAAATTGATATGTAATTAAAAATGAAATCTGCATGTTTGGTGTGAATACATCCAAGACTGTAGTGCCCCCTGTGCTGTAACAAAGGATTGTGAACATCAAAAATCTATTTAAATGGCTGTAGTGAATTGAATAACAAATTGAGGTGAAATGTATCAATGTGAAATGTATCAAAGTTGACAATCTCCAAACATTAAACATACTTTAACGGTATGTTTATCAAGAACAACTAACTAATCATCCATGTCACCTTCTCAAAATCAAGTCAGGATTTTTACTGAAAAAAACAATCCAAAAGATTTGGATGAAAGATCTGTTAGACCTGTTACAGTGAATCCAGAAAAAGTCTCTCAGAGACAGTCACTCATTGTAATTACATTTGAGCTTGTTTCAAATCTTAAAAATGGTACATCCTGTACAGGCTCATACTATGAAGTATAGGCACAATAATTCAAAACTGTGAAGTTTTACTGGAATTACTTTTTAGTTATCTGATAATGGGCACCCCTGCAGCCAATCAGAATTGAGTATTCATCCAAACCATGGTGTAAATCAATATAACATATAGTACTATGCACGCATGCACACACACACAAACACACACACACACACACACACACACGCACGCACGCACACGATGGTTCCATTGTGTCATTGTGTTGAACCCAGTATTTAGCTTTCATCCATTCCTTCTCACTCAGGAAGGCAGGATAACAGTGTGGATCACAGACTTCCAGGACACTGAGCCAAGCAAAACTTCTGCTTAGGAAAACAAGCAGGAATACCAACATTACCACACGTTTCCAAGACCCAGCCAGAAACACATTCAGACAGACACATTCAGACAGAAACGTTGACTTTAAATATATCTTTATTGGGCCGTCAAAACTGCCAGCTATGACCAACAGATACACCACAGAGATTTTTCTCTCATTCAAACAAAAGCCAATTAACTGAAAGAGAATGGAGAATGAGAGGGAGAGGGGGGGGGGAGAAGGGGGAGAGGGGGGGAGGGGGGAGAGGGGGAGAGAGAGAGGTGGTTGGGTGTCTGGAAAGTCAAGCTTGAAAGTGGGAAAGGATGTCTCTATGTTGAAGCTGAAGTGGGTCAGCCTGCAAACTTTGGAGACGAAGAAATCTGTCGGACATTTTAAACAAATCAAACAAAGATCAATCAATTCAAAGAGGGTCTCAAAGTGTTTATTAGATTTCAGAGATGGGGGAGAAAAATGTTACAGATTTATACACAACTAATGACACTTCAAGGTGGAATCTCTGATTGATATATTAGAAGGAGAAAAATAAACAGCGAAAAGATGGATGATGAAAATAATGAGAAAGAAGGCATGGTAAGCCAAGCAGAAGATTATTCTAAGAGGCTACAATTGGTAGGATCCTTCACAAAGCTTAAAGAACTACATTTCCCATGAACCATCACTTCACCTAGTGTTCTCAATAAAGGGTTGGGTCAATGACACGTCATAATACCAACATGGCGATGGGCAGTGATCAAAAACACCAAACAGGTAGCAGTTTAACTTTTTAGTTTATATATATATATATATATATATATATATATATATATATATTTGCCAATCATCAGGCCTCAGAGATGCATCTATAGACACTCGCCTGCAAAACACACGCAAACGATCAGTTAGATTGAATAAACTCCTCATCTTCATTCATCTATCACCTGGCATGACATCATGACGACACGATGCTGGACTGACAGAAGAAAAACAGGGGGTTTACCATGAAACAAACAACCGTGAAACAAATAAACAACAACAACGAAACAAATAAACAAACAACCATGCAACAAATAAACAACCATGAAACAAATAAACAAAACATGAACATGTAGAACTAAAAACAGCCTGTTTTGGTCTCTCAGTGTGCATACAGACTGGTACCATGGTTACCATGAAAACATGACCAAAAAATACATGAGGGAGGGGGGTGGGAGGGGGAGGGGGAGGGAGGGTACAAAAGGGCCACAACAAAACATAAACAATGACAGCAGTGTGTTGGAGAGAGACGACAACAAAGACAATAAACAGACTGTGGGGGTATGCTTGTTTCGGATTCAAACTTGGGACAGCTGAAAGGGGTGGGTGCACACGTGTGTGTGCGCATGTGTGTGTAGGGGGGGGGGTGAGAAATGGGGTACGACCATGTGTGCCAAGCCCAGTCCAAACCAAGCTGTAGGGAGACGGTGGGGACTGGGGGGGAGGGTCGTGTGTGTGTGTGTGTGTGTCTCGGTCCCAGACACTCCTCCTCTTCCTCCTCCTCCTCCTTTTCCTCCTCCTCCTCCTCCTCTCTTTACCGGTACCCGGGGCCCGGCTGGGTGTAGCCCTGGCCGTAGGGAGGGCGGTTGCGGGCGTACGGGTTGGACGCCCCTGGAGGTGGGGTGGCGTTGGTGCCGGGGGGCGGGGTGTACCCAGGGCGGGGCTGGTAGGCTGGGTTGGGCTGGGAGCTGGGGGGCAGGTTGTAGTTGGCCGGCTGGCTAGCTTGGGTGGTGTAGTTTTGGGAAGGGAAAGCCCCCGGAGGGTACTGCTGGCCCCCCTGGAAGCTGGGGGCGGGGGCTTGGCCCGGGGCAGGGGCCTGGCCTGGGGCGGGGGCCTGGGTGGCAGGGGCGGGGTAGTTCTGGAACTGCTGCTGGGGCTGGGGGGCCGGGCTGGGGGGCTCCAGGCTGAGGGCTGTACCCTGCTGGAAGGGGGGGGGGGGGGGGGCGGAGAGGGACGGGTGTCATTCCTGGATTCAGACTGTCAGCGGATGGTAAGAAGAATTAAAGCGAGTGTGTGTGTGAGTGGGTGTGAGTGTGTTACCAGGGTACTGCTGCATGCTGTACTGCTGCTGGGGGGCAGCTGGCTGCTGGGGGGGGTAACCACCTGGAGCCTGGTACTGCTGGTACACCTGACCTGGGGGGGGGGGGGGAGAGAGATGTATGAGTGCACTGTTATGTCAACCAGAAGCAGGAGAGGGGTGGTCTACTTCTCCGGAAAGATAAATGACGTTCTCTCCTGAAATGAGAAGATGACAGCACGCACACAGACAAATGACACACAGACGCACACACACGCACACACACGCACACACACGCACACACACAGACGCACACAGCACGCACACAGACAAATGACACACAGATGCACACACACGCACGCACACAGACAAATGACACACAGACGCACACAGACGCACACAGACGCACACAGACGCACACACACGCACACAGACGCACACAGACGCACACAGACGCACACAGACGCACACAGACGCACAAAGAGACACAGTCGCACACAGACACAGACGCACACAGACACAGACAGACCAGGTCAGACCAGGTCAGACCAAACCAGAAGAAGCCAGTTTGTGTCCAAGATGTTCCTGGGAAATACCCTGAGCACAGACATAGCAACACCACAAACAAACAGAGACACAAAAAACCCACACAAAACATGGATACACACACACACACACACACGTGTGTGTCTAGTCCAAACAGCTGGAGCCCAAATGTGCCAAACTCTTGAAGGAAAAATCTCATAAAAAGTAGAAGAAAATAAAATATCCTACAATGGCCTGGAACATTAATGAAGACCTGCTACATTACAGAGACCCAACCAGCCAGCCAGAAAAACACACACACACACACACACACACACACAAGGACACACACAAGGACACACACAAGGACACACACAAGGCCACACACAAGGACACACACATCTACATTCAGTCTGTACCACTACACTGTGATCCTCACAGTTCTCCACCAATCTAAATCCTGCGTTCATATTCCAGTCGTCTTTCCTATTGGTTGTCACTGCCAGGGTTTGTTTGGATTGGGTGACAAGTGTAGATAGTCCAGCTCTAATTCTGCCAGTCAGGATGATGGAGGGATGGGTGGAGAGGTGGAGAAGTGGAGAGGTGGAGAGGAAGAGGGGTGGAGAAGTGGAGAGGTGGAAGGGTGGAGGGGTGGAGAGGTGGAGAGGTGGGAAAGTGGAGGGGTGGAGAGGTGGAAGGGTGGAGAGGTGGAAGGGTGGAGAGGTGGAGGGGTGGAAGGGTGGAGGGGTGGAGGGGTGGAGGGGTGGAGAGGTGGAGGGGTGGAAGGGTGGAGAGGTGGAAGGGTGGAGAGGTGGAAGGGTGGAAGGGTGGAGGGGTGGAGAGGTGGAGGGGTGGAGGGGTGGAGAGGTGGAGGGGTGGAGAGGTGGAGGGGTGGAGGGGTGGAGAGGTGGAAGGGTGGAGAGGTGGAAGGGTGGAGAGGTGGAAGGGTGGAGAGGTGGAGGGGTGGAAGGGTGGAGGGGTGGAGAGGTGGAGGGGTGGAAGGGTGGAGAGGTGGAAGGGTGGAGGGGTGGAGAGGTGGAGGGGTGGAGGGGTGGAGAGGTGGAAGGGTGGAGGGGTGGAGAGGTGGAAGGGTGGAGGGGTGGAGAGGTGGAGGGGTGGAGGGGTGGAGGGGTGGAGAGGTGGAGGGGTGGAGAGGTGGAAGGGTGGAGGGGTGGAGGGGTGGAGAGGTGGAGGGGTGGAGAGGTGGAGGGGTAGAGAGGTGGAGGGGTGGAGAGGTGGAGGGGTGGAGAGGTGGAGGGGTGGAGGGGTGGAGAGGTGGAGGGGTGGAGGGGTGGAGAGGTGGAGAGGTGGAGAGGTGGAGGGGTGGAGAGGTGGAGGGGTGGAGAGGTGGAAGGGTGGAGGGGTGGAGGGGTGGAGAGGTGGAGGGGTGGAGAGGTGGAGGGGTAGAGAGGTGGAGGGGTGGAGAGGTGGAGGGGTGGAGAGGTGGAGGGGTGGAGGGGTGGAGAGGTGGAGGGGTGGAGGGGTGGAGAGGTGGAGAGGTGGAGGGGTGGAGAGGTGGAGGGGTGGAGAGGTGGAAGGGTGGAGGGGTGGAGGGGTGGAGAGGTGGAGGGGTGGAGAGGTGGAGGGGTAGAGAGGTGGAGGGGTGGAGAGGTGGAGGGGTGGAGAGGTGGAGGGGTGGAGGGGTGGAGAGGTGGAGGGGTGGAGGGGTGGAGAGGTGGAGGGGTGGAGAGGTGGAGGGGTGGAGGGGTGGAGAGGTGGAGGGGTGGAGAGGTGGAGGGGTAGAGAGGTGGAGGGGTGGAGAGGTGGAGGGGTGGAGAGGTGGAGGGGTGGAGGGGTGGAGAGGTGGAGGGGTGGAGGGGTGGAGAGGTGGAGGGGTGGAGAGGTGGAGGACAGATTGGTAGGTTTGGGATCGATCTCAAAGTGAATTCTCCATGCTGCATTGAAGCTCTTTAATGAGCCCCATAGTCCATGTGTGTACACACACACACACACACCCAGATGGACTGAGCCAGTGTGTGTGTGCGCGCGCGTGTGTGTGTTTGGTCCTCTATTCTGTATCCATCATTTGTTGTTCCACAAGACCGACCAAAGGGAGGAAGCTGGTGACAAGATGGGCTCTTAAGCCAAGAGCCTGTCTGTGGACAGAACTCATCCTGGACCAGAGGAGTCCAGACCAGACCAGTCCATCCCAGAGCAGACCATGTGCCCAGCCCAGCAGCTGCAGTCAGCAGACAGTGATGAAAGCTGGGAGGAAGATGATGAGATGATCCTCCTGAGATGGACCAGGAGAAGAGAGCAGAGCTGGAGAGACTTCAGAAACAGACCCAGACAGTGACCACATCACCCTAACCCTGCACCAGCTAGGTCACACTGATAGGAAACATTCTAGAAGGATCTCCTGTCCACTCGTAAATACTCCAGTGTTCTCTCTCAACAGCTCTGTCCATGACTGAACGCACCAGACCAGAGAGAGAGACCAGAGAGAGATCAGAGAGAGACCAGAGAGAGAGAGAGAGAGACCAGAGAGAGAACACAGAGAGAGAGAGAGAGAGACCAGAGAGAGAGACCAGAGAGAGAGACCAGAGAGACCAGAGAGAGAACACAGAGAGAGAGAGACCAGAGAGAGAGAGAGACCAGAGAGAGAACACAGAGAGAGAGAGACCAGAGAGAGAGACCAGAGAGAGAGACCAGAGAGAGAGACCAGAGAGAGAGAGACCAGAGAGAGAGAGAACCAGAGAGAGAGACCAGAGAGAGAGACCAGAGAGAGAGAGAGACCAGTCTGTCCCTCAGTCTGTCCCTCAGTCAGTCCCTCAGTCTGTCCCTCAGTCTGTCCCTCAGTCAGTCTCTCAGTCAGTCTCTCAGTCTGTCCCTCAGTCTGTCCCTCAGTCAGTCTCTCAGTCTGTCCCTCAGTCTGTCCCTCAGTCTGTCCCTCAGTCTGTCCCTCAGTCAGTCTCTCAGTCTGTCCCTCAGTCAGTCTCTCAGTCTGTCCCTCAGTCTGTCCCTCAGTCTGTCCCTCAGTCAGTCTCTCAGTCTGTCCCTCAGTCAGTCTCTCAGTCAGTCCCTCAGTCTGTCCCTCAGTCAGTCTCTCAGTCTGTCCCTCAGTCAGTCTCTCAGTCTGTCCCTCAGTCTGTCCTCAGTCTGTCCCTCAGTCTGTCCCTCAGTCTGTCCCTCAGTACTCAGGGTCTGTCCATTTCTGGGAATTCTGTCCGCTCCGCTTCAAAGTGAGAACCTTAGTCGACCTTTAGGGAACACAACATGAAACATGGAGAATCACTTCCCCCTCTCCCCCCCCCCCCCCTGCTGACAAGACAACTCTGCAGGGAGCCAGGAAGAGGAGGGGGGGAGAGGAGGGGGGTGGAGGAGAGAGGAGGGAGGTGTGGAGGAGAGAGAGGGCTGTTTGTTTTCATTCCTCCAGTCTCATTCATTCATCTGGATGTTGGTTTCAGCGAGGACAAGTGTTTCTCCATGCAGCCTGGCAGGAGGGAGGGAGGAGGGGGGAGGAGGAGGAGGAGGGAGGGGGGAGGAGGAGGGAGGTAACCGCTTTAGTCACAGATATGGATGGAGGTGAAGAAGGGGGTGGTGGGGGAGGGTTCGGGGGTCAAGAAAGAAAACATGTTGTGATAGAAGGATGGAGGAAGAGGAAGAGAGAGCGACAGGCCTGTGCTGAGAAGCCTGGATGAAGCAGCATCCACACTGCTGGTTTCCATGGTAATCCATCCAAGATGGTGACCATCAGCTTCCATAACCACTGTGAAAGAACACTGTGCTCACCACAGCAGCATGTCTGAGGCCCTCCAGACAGCACGCCTCACATCAACCCACATCTTTATTGTGACAGTGAGTCAGTGTCCCGGGGGATGTTAACAGTGTGAGACGGAGAACGGGGGGGGGGGGGGGGACACACACACACACACACACACACACACACACACACACAGACTCACGCTAACAGGAAACAGTGTTAGCGGTCCTGTAGACTGGAGACACTTAAGACAGTTAGCAGGATGTGTTAAACCCTCCACACTGTTACTTCCTGCTCCACACACACACACAGTCATAAAACACACACACTACACCCCAACACACACCCCCAACACACACCCCCCAACACACACCCCCCCAACACACACCCCCAACACACACCCCCAACACACACACCCAACACACACCCCCCAACACACACCCCCAACACACACACCCAACACACACCCCCCAACACACACCCCCAACACACACCCCCAACACACACCCCCAACCCCCACACACCCAACACACACCCCCCAACACACACACCCCCCAACACACACCCCCAACCCACACCCCCAAACCCACACCCCCAACACACACACCCAACACACACCCCCAACACACACCCCCAACACACACCCCCAACCCCCACACACCCAACACACACCCCCCAACACACACACCCCCCAACACACACCCCCAACCCACACCCCCAACACACACACCCCAACACACCCCCAGCACAGCTCAGCTGGAAACTAACGACAACGTACACAGGAGCCAAGAACCCATCTGGCCACACACAGGTTCATGTGTGTGTGTGTGTGTGTGTGTGTGTGTGTGTGAGAGAGAGAGAGAGAGGGTGGGTGGGTGGGTGAGAGTGTGTGTGTGGGAGAGCGAGTATGTGGATCTGGGTGAAAGTATGAGTGTGTGAATGGGTGTGTGTGTGTTATGGACGTACCATCCATGGTAGCGGGGGGTCCCTGCTGGCTGCACCCCAGGGTAGGGGCCCTGGGCCTGGGGGGCCACACCGGGCTGGGGGGGCCGCAGACGAGGAGGAGGCAATACTGTCTGGAGTCCCTGAGCGCATCCTCAGCTGCTACACCAGGAGGCACTGAGGGGAGGGGTCAGAGTTCAGGGGTTCAGGGGTCAAGCACAGAGGGGGGGGGGGGGGGGGGGGGGGGCACAGAACCACCAGATGAGTTGATGCGTGAATGAAAGAAGAGACTGATGGATGGAAAGACAAATTGATCAAAGAGGGACGGAGGTATGGAATGATGGAGGGAGGAACAGAGAGATGGAGGGAGGGACAGAGATGGAGGGAGGGACAGAGATGGAGGGAGGGACAGAGATGGAGGGAGGGACAGAGATGGAGGGAGGGACAGAGGGAGTGAGGGAGGGACAGAGATGGAGGGAGGGACAGAGATGGAGGGAGGGACAGAGATGGAGGGAGGGACAGAGGAGTGAGGGAGGGACAGAGATGGAGGATGGATAGAGGGAGTGAGGGAGGGACAGAGATGAGGGATGGATAGAGGGAGTGAGGGAGGGACAGAGATGGAGGGATGGATAGAGGGAGTGAGGAGGGACAGAGATGGAGGGATGGATAGAGGAGTGAGGGAGGGACAGAGATGGAGGGATGGATAGAGGGAGTGAGGGAGGGACAGAGATGGAGGGATGGATAGAGGGAGTGAGGGAGGACAGAGATGGAGGGATGGATAGAGGGAGTGAGGGAGGGACAGAGATGGAGGGATGGATAGAGGGAGTGAGGGAGGGACAGAGATGGAGGGATGGATAGAGGGAGTGAGGGAGGGACAGAGATGGAGGGATGGATAGAGGGAGTGAGGGAGGGACAGAGATGGAGGGATGGATAGAGGGAGTGAGGAGGGACAGAGATGGAGGGATGGATAGAGGGAGTGGGGGAGGGACAGAGATGGAGGGATGGATAGAGGGAGTGAGGGAGGGACAGAGATGGAGGGATGGATAGAGGGAGTGAGGGAGGGACAGAGAGAGAGACAGCGTGGTACCTGGGAGCTGGTCCTCGCTCAGTCCAAAGGAGGAGATGACACTCTTGCTGACCTCGTCCTGGTTCTTCAGAGGGTCGAAGGCCGACATGCTGGCAGCGCTGACCGGTGTGGTGTGCTTCACGGCCGGGTCGCTGGCCAGGGCCTTCCCCTCCCGCCCCTCTGCTGCGTCTGGAGGACAGAGAGGACACCGTTCAGTGACTGTCCTGCTCAGTCTGGGTGTGTGGAGGTAGGTCTGTGTGTCTGTGTGTGTGTGTGCGTGTGTGTGGACGCAGGTGTGTGTGTGTGTGTAGGTGTGGGTGTGTGTGTGTGTGGATGCAGGTGTGTGTAGTGTGTGTGTGTGTGTGGACGCAGGTGTGTGTAGGTGTGTGTGTGTGTGTGTGGACGCAGGTGTGTGTAGGTGTGT
The DNA here is from genome assembly GCA_030340685.1 of Protosalanx chinensis. Classification (NCBI taxonomy): domain Eukaryota; kingdom Metazoa; phylum Chordata; class Actinopteri; order Osmeriformes; family Salangidae; genus Protosalanx; species Protosalanx chinensis. The sequence continues at coordinate 839,207 of CM059319.1, forward strand.
GTGTGTGTGTGGACGCAGGTGTGTGTAGGTGTGTGTGTGTGTGTGTGGACGCAGGTGTGTGTAGGGGTGTGTGTGTGTGGACGCAGGTGTGTGTAGGTGTGTGTGTGTGTGGACGCAGGTGTGTGTAGGTGTGTGTGTGTGGACGCAGGTGTGTGTAGGTGTGTGTGTGTGTGTGGACGCAGGTGTGTGTAGGTGTGTGTGTGTGTGTGTGGACGCAGGTGTGTGTGTACCGCTGGGGGGGGGCGCTGGCTGCCAGGCCAGGCTCTGATGGAGGCTCCAGGATGTCCAGCAGACTGTTGACTTTGTTCCTCAGCTCAATGAGCTCTCTCCTCAGGTACTTCACCTGGCTGGACTCCAGGGGGCGAGGCTGGCCGTTAACTGCACACAGGAAGAGGGGGGGGGGGGGACAGGAAGTGGAGAAAGATAGAGGAAGACTGATATCAGTTGATTTCAAACGTACGGCAGCATTTAGAGAGCAGACACCCACAGCAGCCTCAAGAGATGAGGAGAGTGGAAAGGGTGGGAGTCAAGTGGCTGAGAGGGGGGGGAATCAGGCTAGTAAGCAGAGGGTTACGAGTTTGAAATCCCGACTGTGCCAAAATGGCAGTGGGCGCAGCGTCTGCTGGGGCTTGGCTAGCCTGGGAGCTTGGTTGCGTGGTTGTGGTTAAGGACATTAAAGAACGATTCTAGGAGCTGGGCTGGTCACAGTCCATGAATGTGTGGGGTTCTGGATTGATCCGGTTAAAAGTCACTGTGGGGGGAAGAGGAGAGCGGTCCAGACCGGATCAAACTGGACCAGATCAGACCGATGGAATCAGATGGAATATGAGCAGAGCTGTGGTGCCAGTAATGGACCGTGCTGTTCAGCTCTACAGCCACAGAAAACATGGGAACTCAACCCTGAGGCAGACACTGGACACGGACGGACACACACACACACACACACACACACACACACAGCAAACACACACACATGCAGACACACACTCACTCACTCACACGCAGACACACACAGTCCAGTGGGTCAGTCTCACTGCAGGTGTTTTCCACAGTTTTATCTCCCTTGTCTGTCCACTCTGTCAGAGTCTCAGCAACCAGGAATGTTGCGGTTGAAGCACAGAAACACACGTCTCACACTCACACACACACACACTCACACACACACTCACACTCACACACACACACTCACACACACACACACACACTCACACACACACTCACACTCACACACACACACTCACACACACACACACACACTCACACACACACACACTCACACTCACACTCACACACACACTCACACGCACACACTCACACACACACTCACACACTCACACACACACTCACACGCACACACTCACACACACACTCACACACACTCACACTCACACTCACACACACACTCACACGCACACACTCACACACACACTCACACACTCACACACACACTCACACACACACACTCACACTCACACTCACACACACACTCACATACTCACACTCACACACACTCACACTCACACACACACACTCACACTCTCACACACACACACACACACACTCACTCTCACACTCACACACACTCACACTCACACTCACACTCACACACACACACTCACACACACTCACACTCACACTCACACACACACACTCACACTCACACACTCACACACACACACACACACACTCACACTCACACTCACACACTCACACTCACACTCACACTCACACACTCACACACACACACTCACACACACACACTCACACTCACACTCACACACACACACTCACACTCACACACACTCACACTCACACTCATACTCACACACACTCACACTCACACACTCACACTCACACTCACACACACTCACACTCACACTCACACTCACACACACTCACACTCACACACACACACACACACACACACAAACCCCTTCTACTAAGCTAGTAGAAGCTTAGCAGGAATCAGAGGGCCGGCCTGTTCTGAGGCACAGGGCCCCTGCAAAACACAACACAGTGTTAGCTCTCCCTCCAGTGGTCAGATCACAGTGTTAGCCCTCCCTCCAGTGGTCAGATCACAGTGTTAGCTCTCCCTCCAGTGGTCAGATCACAGTGTTAGCCCTCCCTCCAGTGGTCAGATCACAGTGTTAGCTCTCCCTCCAGTGGTCAGATCACAGTCTTAGCCCCTCCAGTGGTCAGATCACAGTGTTAGCCCTCCCTCCAGTGGTCAGATCACAGTGTTAGCTCTCCCTCCAGTGGTCAGATCACAGTGTTAGCCCCTCCAGTGGTCAGATCACAGTGTTAGCCCTCCCTCCAGTGGTCAGATCACAGTGTTAGCTCTCCCTCCAGTGGTCAGATCACAGTGTTAGCTCTCCCTCCAGTGGTCAGATCACAGTGTTAGCTCTCCCTCCAGTGGTCAGATCACAGTGTTAGCTCTCCCTCCAGTGGTCAGATCCTACGCACAAAGATTCACACCGCTGAAAGGAAGGAGGCAGGAAGAGAGGGAGGGAGGAAGGGATAGACAAAGGGAAGCGGAGGAATAAGGGGAGGGAGATTGAAAGAGGGAGGGGGAGTGAGAGAGTGTGGAGAGAGATGGAGGGAAGGAGAACAGGAGAGCCCTAGCAGTCTGCAGGAGACACTGCATGGAGGAACACAGGGAGCTACACTGCCCTCTAGTGCCTCAGTGAGCAGGCTGGAGGGGGGGACAGGTGGAGGGAGAACCTGCTGGTTCTGGTGGAACAGTTCTTCAACAGGTGACAGGAAGTGCTCTTACCAAACAAGGTGAGTTTGAGTATTCTACTGCACTGGATGGCAAAAGACAGATCCGAACTGTCAAAGATAGTGATGAGGTCATCGTCTGCGGAAAGACAACAGAAGAAGGACGGAAGAAATGTCAGCAAACAGTGCGACAGGGTTACACTCCTTCCCCCCCCCCACCCTCACCCCCACCCTCACCACCACCCCCACCCTCACCCCAGCCCTGTCCCTGTATATGACCCGCTCCCACCCTCACCCCCACCCTCACCCCCACCCTCACCCCCACCCTCACCCCCACCATCACCCCCACCCTCACACTCACCACCACCCCCACCCTCACCCAACCCTGTCCCTGTATATGACCCCCTCCCACCCTCACCCCCACCCTCACCCCTGTCCCTGTATCTGACCCCCTCCCACCCTCACCCTCACCCCCACCCTCACCCCCACCCTCACTCTCCCTCACCCCAGACCTGTATCTGACCCCCTCCGACCCTCACCCCCACCCTCACCCTCCCTCACCCCAGCCCTGTATCTGACCCCCTCCGACCCTCACCCCCACCCTCACCCTCCCTCACCCCAGCCCTGTATCTGACCCCCTCCGACCATCACCCTCACCCCCTCCCTCACCCCAGCCCTGTATCTGACCCCCTCCGACCATCACCCTCACCCCCACCCTCACTCTCCCTCACCCCAGACCTGCATCTGACCCCCTCCGACCCTCACCCCCACCCTCACACTCCCTCACCCCAGCCCTGTATCTGACCGCCTCCGACCCTCACCCCCACCCTCACCCTCCCTCACCCCAGCCCTGTATCTGACCGCCTCCGACCCTCACCCCCACCCTCACTCTCCCTCACCCCAGACCTGTATCTGACCCCCTCCGACCCTCACCCCCACCCTCACCCTCCCTCACCCCAGCCCTGTATCTGACCGCCTCCGACCCTCACCCCCACCCTCACCCTCCCTCACCCCAGCCCTGTATCTGATCCCCTCCGACCCCCACCCTCTGTATCTGACGCCCTCTCACCCCCTCCCTCACCCCAACCCTGTCCCTGTATCTGACCCCCTCCCACCCTCACCCTCACCCCCACCCTCACCCCACCCTCTGTATCTGACCCCCTCCCACCCTCACCCTCACCCCACCCTCTGTATCTGACCCCCTCCCACCCTCACCCTCACCCCCACCCCCACCCTCTGTATCTGACCCCCTCCCACCCTCCCCCTCACCCTCTCCCTCACCCCACCCTCTGTATCTGACGCCCTCTCACCCTCGTCCTTGTACTTGATGGTGACCTCGTCGTTGCTCTGCAGCTTGCCCCGGAACACGCGCTGCATCATCAGCACCAGCTCGTCATACGTGATGTCCTCGTTATGGATGGGGATACGTCTGATGTCATCGCCCAGCTGGGCTTTGATGATCAGCTTCCCGCTGAGGTCCAGCTGTCCGTTCATGGTGCCCCGCCCTCTGCTTCTCCCCACCGCTGGGATGAGAGGGGGAATAAAACAAACATGCTTCGTTTATAGTGATAGCAGGAATGGGGGTGAGGTGGGGGGGGGGGGGGATACAGTGTTTGGAATATTGAAATATTGCGTGATTCCACAATCCAATCCGGAATGAGCCGGTTCATTCAGTCTTTTTTTTATGAGTCTGAACCTGGATAGTGTGGTCTGGGGTCACAGTTCTTGGCAGTAGAATACAGTAAAGTACACACCTCCCCACTCTGCTTCCAAAGTCTAAGGTACAGATAATCTAGCCTGAACTGGCATAGGACTCTAGCCTAAAGACAGCCAGTGTCTTAAGGTAACTCCTCGACTTTGATCACTGTAAAACAAGCTCATGGTTAATAGACTATGTAAGGCAATTGTGTTGAATGGCTCTTTATTATTAACTAGCAGATCATGTATCCGTCAATGATGATGGGATATAGAACAAGTAGCCAAGTAGCACATTTGAGGCGTAAAGGTCAAATACATTCCTTCGCTGTTATCAGTTGAGTAAATTAAATGATCTGCTTATCAATCCCTTGTTAGGTTTGGACTCTCTATAGAAGACATTGTCACTGTCTAAACCACTGTCATCACATCCAATACAGAAAGACTCCTTCAACACCATCATGTACCTAGCAGGGTGGAGACTGACTTAGGTGATGTTTTCATAGTATAAAGACACCAAAACAACACAAACAAGTTTACTGATCTTCTTTGACACACCCTTTTTTTTTTTTTTTTTTTTACCAAAACAAGCAAAGCTTGAATTTACCTGTTAGACTGTCGATTAACAAATAACCAGTCATACAGACAGATCCACATAAATTATAGAGTTTAAAGGCTTTTCCTTATTTTATAAGCGGGTTAAAGCTTGTGAATAAACTTTGAACTTTGCTAAGCTAACAACCAGGCATTAACATCCATCTAGCTCAGCCCATTATGAATCACTAGCTAATTTAGCACAGAAAATCGAGATTTAAACAACATAGCAGTGGAATATCTTACATTTTAAACAGTAGAATTGTCACTAATGTTTATTATAACTTGCTACACTCCTAACAAGATAGCTAGTAAAGGTTTTCTATTATTAATTAAAATTATTATAATTGTATTATATATAATAAATAATAAATATATGATTATAATCTATTCTAATGATATTAATGATATTAGGCCATGTTCCTCCTGCCTAATAATGATCCACTGATCTGCCAATATAAAACGGAAAGTTGGAATCCTGCTAAATAATCCCCCAACCTCACTTCAATCTTATCTTTAATCACCATACATTGCATAAAACTATCGTCATGTATTCATATTATCAGATTTAAGCAGCCATAAAACAATATGAAACTGACAATTTAAACCAAAAGTGACAGAATAAGGTTTATAAAGACTAAAGCTCTTCTTACCTTGTAGCTAAGCTAGCATAGCAACACAGAAATGCTAACAGTTGCTATGCTATCTTAGCTGTTAGCATCAGTCTCGCTCAGATCAGCGGCTAATATAACTTCACCTGCTCGGTTTGAGCTTCTAAACTAGACGGCCGTTAAGTCTCACCTGAAAAAGAAGACTTTATCCCGCTTTTCCCGGTGTTTTGGACAGGATTACCGTGTCTGTTAACCGGGATGTTGCTACTGACAGAGTCACACCCGGAAGTCTGGCAACGTCAAACCGTACGTGGCATCCAGCGGTGCGCGTGCGCATGCGCACTGCCTCCCTCAGCCAGTTTATTTATTTATTTAATTAATTTACTTTAAAGTTGCTATATAGAGGGACAGTATACATGAATTGACATGTTACAGATAAAATGTAAATGCACCCAATTATAGCCAAAAGGCTAGTTTCCATTGGTAGTCCCCCTGACAGAAGGAGAATGGCAAAGTTACCTATCAATTAAAAAATAAGTATTGATTAACCTTCTTCAGGACATCAGATGTTCATCAGTAGAGTTTTAAGTTTGCTTCACGTTAAATGTGTTTAGTATTAGGTTGTTGAGTTCTACGAGCTGAGTGTGTATGTGCTTTGTATACCCTGAGACCACACACACAGGAAAATATGTGAATGGATATTCTGCAATTTCCACCCCTGGAGGACAAATAAAGGTTTATCTAATCTATTGAATGGCCTCTGTGAGTTTGTGAATGAATGCCGCAGAAAAATACCTGGACCAGATAGTTTTTAATTGTATTTTTATTTTAATGGAAATTATAGGGTTCAAATATGCACTGGTAACGAAAGATGTTGAAGCAGTTGTATCTCAACAGCCAACTAAATAAATACTGGATGAACAGTGTATGAGGGTGGTTGTTGTGTTATTCTGCTCCTGCTGGTGATCTGTGATTCTGAAGACAGACGTTTATATCTGTCAAACTAAACCACCATGAAAATATAAACATGAGTTGTGTCCCAACATAAAATTAATCATAAATTACAAAATTTATAAATACATAAATAGCACAACTTCATACTCATCAACTAAGAGGAAAAAGGAGAAAGATAAAATACAAAAATAAATAAAAACACCAGTCATAAATCCTGAAACTTCCTGGTTAACTTCCTGGTTATTTCTTCTTCTTCTCTTGTGTGGAGTCGAACCAAGCATCCAGAAGCTTCTTACAGTAGTAGATCTGCCATGCGTGCACCTGCACAGCGATCACCATCACCAGGTACATGACCGTCACCGCAGAGTACCCGAAGATAAACCGGTACGCTTTGCCATGGCGATACAGTTGCTGGGCAACAGGAAACATCTCCATGGCGCCGTAGATGAGCGGAGCCACAGAGAACAGGCCGGAGCTGATCATGGAGATGACCAGGTAGCTGATGTTGTTCCTGGCAGCGATAGGCTGCTGAAGATCAGGGGGAGGAGACTCAGCAGATACGGGTACTCCCATTGGTAGGGCGTGGCCACTGTGTCGTGAGACACCAGGCTCAGGTGACTAAGTGTCACCTGGGCAGCGATCCAAGCCAGGTAACAAGATGGACGAAATTCAGCTTCCGTACTTCTGACTTTAGACTGGCACTGGAACACAAAACAGGACATTTAGTCATTTATCAGACGCTCTTATGCAGAGCGACTCACAGTAAGTACAGGGACATTCCCCCCTGAGGCAAGTAGGGTGAAGTGTCTTGCCTAAGGACACAACATCATCGGGCACAGCCGGGAATCGAACCGGCAACATTGATTGGTAGCCTGATTCCCTAACCGCTCTGCCCACCCGACAGAGAGGGAGCAAGAGAAGGCAGACATCCTTCCTCACCTCATCTGGTAGTGTGGTGACACCTTCTCCCTGTATTTGAAGTCACTTCCATCTGTTCCAGCAGCTCGTGGGCCAGCACGTGACGTCATGATGCACGGGAACAGGCACGCGCAGGCACGCGCAGACCTGGCAAGCAACAACACAATATTAATTTGTGATTCAGCAAATGGATAAATTAGGCAATTGACTACGCACAATAAATACATTTACAACAGCTGTTGGTTGACAACCAATAACGCTATAGAAGGTTTACTTTGGAAAGTTTTACCCCTGATTTCTTGCATAGATGAAACGCACAAATAGATCGTGCAAATTGTGGCAATATTTTTTTTCGTTCCTCGTAACTTGGATCCAGGATGATGGAGTTTCTTTGTGCTACACCAGATGTCACTGATGCTAACTGGCTACTACTAGTACTTCAATTTAGCCTTCAAATTGTTTCGCTTATAACGCAGCTTTGCACTCAATAATAAGTACCCTACATTTATGCATGCGTATTTAAAATAACTATTCAGTACACTTACCGCTTACTTTTCCAAGATTAAGACTAGTGAAAAGATGAATCTGGACTGATGAGCAGCTGCACAGAGGATGAAAGATAAGGAAGTGCAGCGCCCGGCCCGGTCTACGCATGTGCACAGTATCCCATGGACCAATCAGCATCTTCCGCGCATCTTCCTCTGTCTGGTCTTTGGTCCTCCTATAATGATGCTGTGAGCCTTATAAATGATCTCTGATGTTAACTTTATAAATATGTAAGGCACTTTTAAGATCCACTCATCTAAAATCCCTGAAAAATATTCTTAGTACATCGTTTCTGACATTTTCAAATGCTAAATGTGTAGACACATCTATTAAAGGGTTAGCCTCTGAAAATACAACTCAAAATTGTACATAAATTATGCATGGAGTTGTGTTGTTACATAATTCATTGTCTCAATCACAAGATCAATCATTTTAAAACGTATTTATTATTTAAGAAGCTAAGCAAACCATTGCCATTTCAGAAAAAAATTACAGCATATATATATATTATAAAATATAATATTATATCATTATTTCTGTGTTGTTGTCTGGCCCTTGTTCAATGAAGCACAGTTGTCTTTCTTAATTAAATCATCTTTATTAAAAAAAAAACAACATCAACAGTAACAACAGTATAATATTAAAACAGTTTTCTTTTGGTTATACTAACAGTTCAGCACCATGGTCCAATATGAAAAAAAATATTTATTTATTTCAGTCTGAAATCCGTTTGAATTGTAAAGGTCTCCCCTCCACTTTTTTACATTTGAATTCAGGATATCAGTAGTCAAAATAATAAATTACAGAGACAATTGTTCTAAGACTTTTGTCAAACTTATTTTCACATGTTTTGTGTTAGGGGTAAAGGGGACAATGCAATCTCTCTCTATTTCTACTTCTGTTACTTTTCTCATAATAGTTTTACAATTATATATCCAGAAAGGAGGATTCCTGATTCCTTGAATTGGGCCAAAATAAACATCACTAAACATACTGTGCCAATCAGACACAGAAGACTGATTAGTTCCAAAAGCCTAGACAATCTTACAAAAATTAAGGGTCAGGGTGATGTGATCAGTACCAAATATCAATCTCTCCTTTTTAAGTTGTCCAAATCTCTGGAAAAGAAACGCTCTCTAAAGTTATTTTTCTTCTTTGTCTCTTTACTACTTCTGTCAGATGTTGATGGACAAATATTAAGACAGGAGTCGGTTCAGAGACAACAGTGGTTTTCATATTTCTTGGTCAAACAGTCTGCCTGTTAAGAGTTTTATCCAACACTTCTAAATACGTCACTGTAAATTTAATTTGTCTGATGCATCTGCCCAAATCCTCTTCAACATCACAAATGGTGTTTGTATTATATTATAATAGTAAAAAAAGAATGAGGAAAAAAAAGAACATAAATGTACAAAATAACAACTAATCTTTTGGCATCTTGAACAATCAAGATCAATTGTCTATCGCTGAATTGTGACATACAATTTCTCTTGACATTTTATTTTATGAAACCTTATTTTCCTTTCAGTGTCAATCCAATTTACATTCTCCACCACAAAATCAATTTAGGGCAGCTGCCAGTTTGCTTAAGAACATTATGGGGCAAAGAGAAACTTTGGTGTTTTATGACAAACACCAAACAAGAAGAAGATTTTCCAATTCACTCTGTAACAAACTTTTAAAACAAGCAAATATTATTAACTTCAATTTTTTCCGTCTTCAGATAGTTGTAAAGTAACTGTAACTATATCCATGCTCCTATTTCAGATTCCTTCATGAGAAACCTTCTCTCTCTCTCATGTCCATCCTACGAATGATGTACCGCAAAGACGTCAACAGATACTTCACTTCAGTCTTCTTACCCCACACCATCCCACACCATCCCACACCATCCCACACCATCCCACACCATCCCACACCATCCCACACCATCCCCAACACCCGTTCCCGCCCACATCCCTCCTCAGTCTCTCCCCCCTCGTCGCCCCCCCCCTCTTGTTCCAGGTCTCTACATGGGATACAACAAGTACCCAGAGAACGATGAGTGGACGTACTCGCCGGCGTACAGTCCAGCGGCCTGATCTGAAGGCAGCTGAAGGAACACAGTGTCCCCTGGTTGTAGAGGCAACACAGCACTGCCTGAAGCCTGGTCCAGGAAACCCTTCTTATACTCGTCATACGTGTACATGACCGGCTCATTGTTCCTCATCAGAGCCACCCATACGTTGGCCCCTTTGCAGTGGATATGATAAGCAAAGTAGTAGATCCCAGGCATGTCGCAGGTGAAGACGCCAGTCTGGGGGTTGTAGTTCTGACGACCGTTGTACAGGAGTTTGTCGAAGACGATAGGACTTCCACCGGTGGGAAAGGTGTCGTCACCAGAGCGGTGAATGCTGGCATCTCCAGACCGCTGACTCCCATGATTTCTCCGGCTCCCCCATGATTTCTCCGGCTCCGTTCCCACCGTATTTGCCTTTCTTGCCGTAGCCTCCAGCTTTCACCCCATCCAGCCCGTGACCCCATTTCAGGGAGGACTCCGCTCAAGTCGGGGGTACGGGGCCGGAGCTCCAGGTGGCCTGGGGGTCCAGGAGGGCCTGCCTGACCTGGTTGTCCTGGAGGTCCTCCTGGACCTACTTTCCCTGGAGGTCCAACCGGACCTGGAACACCTGGGCGCCAACACCTTCGTTGCCTCGGAAGACCCGGGCGGCCCAATATCTCCTTTGGGCCCAGGAAGACCAGGTGGTCCGATTGGCCCGCCAGCACCTCCCATTCCTGGGATGCCTTTAGGACCTGGGGACCCAACCTCGCCTGGAACTCCTCCATCTCCTTTCAGACCCGGTAGCCCTGGAGCTCCAGGGGGTCCAGAAGCCCTTTGCCTCCACCCTCTCCTTTAGGCCCCAGGAACCAGGTGGTCCTCTGGGTCCGGGCTGCCCTTCGTCTCCTGGAGGCCGTTCTCACCAGGCAGGCCAGGAGGTCCAGGCTCACCCAGACCCCCATCGAGCCCTTTTCGGTCCTTCCTCTCCAGCATCCCCTTTGGGTCCAGGGCCACCAGCTCCCCCAGGGGGCCCCATAGGCCCGGTGACACCTGGTGGACCAACAGGTCCAGGAGATCCAAGCATTCCGGGCAGACCACCGTATCCTTTATCTCCTTTCGGCCCTGGTCCTCCCAGGTTGCCCCACCCATCCCTTTGTCACCCTTTGGTCCGGGGAACCCTGGCTTACCGAAGCCAGGCAGACCAGGTTTCCCAGGCAAGACCAGGTGGTCCTGGGTGGCCTTTCCCTCCTGGTTGCCCTGGCTGTCCAGGGAGGCCGTTCTGTCCTGGTTTCCCCTGGCCGGGCAGACCAGGTGGGCCGACATCTCCACCTTCTCCTGGTGGTCCTGCTGGTCCCAATTCCCCAGGGCCACCTGGCTTCCCCGGGGCTCCTGGTGGACCTGGCATCCCGTTCATCCCTGGTCTTCCCACTCCGGGTGCCCCTCCATGGCCTGGAAGTCCAGGGGGCCCTGGTAGGCCCTTGTGTCCTGGCTGTCCTGGCTGACCGACCCCCTTATCTCCTTTAGGTCCCGGTAACCCCGGTAGTCCTGGGAGGCCCTTGTGCCCTGGGTTCCCCTCGGGTGCCTGGCTGACCTGGGAGACCCTGACCACCAGGCTTACCCATCCCTGGGAGGCCCGGAGGACCAGGGGGCCCTTGAGGCCCCTGGTTGTCCGATCTCTCCATCTGGACCACCAGGGCCTGGTTCTCCTGGCATTCCTTGTTCACCTAAACCACCTGGTTTTCCAGGTACACCAGGCTGCCCCTGGTTTACCCACTCCCTGCAACCCTGGTGGGCCCTTGTGGGCCAGGGTTACAGGGAGTCCTGGCTCCCCGTTTCCTGGGGGCCCAGGGGGGCCGGGGGGGCCAGAGGGCCCAGCAGGTCCAGTTGGACCAGGTTCACCAGCTGGATATCCTTCTGGTCCGCTGGTAATAGTCAGACCTGGAGAACAGATGACTTGTATAATAACAAGTTGATCTACTAACAGATGGGTTCTGATATCAGATGATTACTGATGTGGTGTTCAGAGGCATCAGAAGTTTGAAACGCAAGGATGAAAGACATTTTGTTTTAATTGATTGTCTTTGAGAAAGTCAACAATCCAATGTCAGCCTTCAAGAAAAAAAGAAAAAACATTCTATCTATACTAACCCTGGCCAAAATCATCCCAGAATTAATCCACAATGATATGTATTATTAATTGACGATTATATTTAAACATGTTGGTCTGAGATGGGAATGTGTGCTGGTTAAGGATTTAGTTCTCAGGTGCTCCAGAGATGGAGGGGAGTCAGGTGGCTCAGTGGTTAAGGCATTGGCCTTATGATTGGAAGGTTGTGAGTTCAATTCCTGATTGTGGCTGTATGATATTGTGTTCTTCATCCTACTTGCACAGGGGGGAATGGTCCTTGTACTTGCTTTAAGTTGCTCAGGATAGAGCGTCTGCTAAATGTTAATTTAACACTTTATCGCTGTTTGTAGCTGATCAGAGCTTTTACATAAGCATTGACTCACCTTTATCCTGACCTCCTCCATTCAGTCCACCCTTGCGAGGGGTTTCTTTGCCCATGTGCACAGGGCATCTGGGCAGCTCCTTCCTGGTACTGCGGGTACTGCATGTGGTGCATGTCCTTGCCCATGTACTGCTGCTGCGCGGATGCCCTCTTTGCCCATGCCCATGTGAGCCAGATGTGGGAGGGGCTGGTGGTGCTGGGGTGCTGGGGGTGCTGGGGTGCTGGGGGTGTGGCTTGTGGCCGTAGTACGCGCCTCCGAACACCAGAGGGAGCCCTGTCAGCTGCAGCAGAGTGAGGAGCAGAGCGGTGGAGGAGGAGGAGAAGGCAGGAAGTGCCATGGCCTGAAATGAAGAAGAAACGTGATTGGAAGAGAGGCTGAAGGAAATGGTTACTGTTACCATGGTTACTTGTCAGTTTCAGCTGTGCCCACAATCATAAACACTTCTTCGCTTAAGTTAAAGTAACAGTTATGGTCAGTTTTTTTTCTCTTCACTGTAGGATGCTGTGGGTCATTTTAACTCAGGTAAATCTTCCCCACAGTTGTGACTCCTTCAGCTTTTTACACCCCCTGCTGGTCAGATCAAAACATTACAGTTCCAGTCGTTTGAACGCATGGATGAAAAACATTTAGTTTGGAAAAATTATATTTATACTAACTTGGCCAAAACATCCCAGAACAACCCACAATTATATGTATTATTTAGTAGTGATTCTTTTTAAACAGGTTTGCTTTGAGATGGGAATGTGAGTGCTAGTACAGAAAGGTGGGATGTGTTATTTTCTCTGTGTTCTGAGGTTTCACTCTAACTGACAGATTGTTCCGTTAGTTTAACATCACTATAAACCCAACATTGTCTGAGTGGAAGACAAGACAAAATGGGACATTTTTCAAATTCACCAGCCAATAGTGAATCGAAGTCAGACTTGAACGGTCCAGAACACAGCAGTAAGACCCTCCTGCCACAAGGGGGAGCCACAGTCTCATCACACACTGCAAAACTACAAAACTCAAAGGTTCCATCAGAAACGTTGACTTCCTGTAACCACCTCTCCAGGTTCATTTAGGGAGTCAGGGCTAGTAATCAGAAGGTATACCCAGATCCAAGCCTCTAACCCTAGATTCAGCCTCTAACCCAGATCCAGCCTCTAACCCAGATCCAGCCTCTAACCCTAGATTCAGCCTCTAACCAGATCCAGCCTCTAACCCTAGATTCAGCCTCTAACCCAGATCCAGCCTCTAACCCTAGATTCAGCCTCTAACCCAGATCCAGCCTCTAACCCTAGATTCAGCCTCTAACCCAGATCCAGCCTCTAACCCTAGATTCAGCCTCTAACCCAGATCCAGGCCTCTAACCCTAGATTCAGCCTCTAACCCAGATCCAGCCTCTAACCCTAGATTCAGTCTCTAACCCCAGATTCAGTCTCCAGTTCCAGATTCAGTCTCTAAACCCAGATCAGTGTCCAGATCTAGTCTCCAGTTCCAGATTCAGTCTCTGATCCCAGATTCAGTCTCTAACCCAGATTCAGTCTCTAACCCCAGATTCAGTCTCTAACCCAGATTCAGTCTCTAACCCCAGATTCAGTCTCTAACCCCAGATTCAGTCTCTAACCCCAGATTCAGTCTCTAACCCCAGATTCAGTCTCTAACCCAGATTCAGTCTCTAATCCCAGATTCAGTCTCTAACCCCAGATTCAGTCTCTAACCCCAGATTCAGTCTCTAATCCCAGATTCAGTCTCTAATCCCAGATTCAGTCTCTAATCCCAGATTCAGTCTCTAATCCCAGATTCAGTGTCTAACCCCAGATTCAGTCTCTAACCCCAGATTCAGTCTCTAATCCCAGATTCAGTCTCTAATCCCAGATTCAGTGTCTAACCCCAGATTCAGTCTCTAATCCCAGATTCAGTGTCTAATCCCAGATTCATTATCCAGATCCAGTCTCAGGCCCAGCCGCTGCTCTTCCCCATGCATGGTTTCATCCACAGATCCCCCCACCATCCCCAGATCCTCCCCCCCATCCCCAGATCCCCCCCTCATGTCCTGATCCCCCCCCTCATCCCCAGATCCCCCCTCATCCCAGAACCCCCCTCATGTCCTGATCCCCCCCCATCCCCAGATCCCCCCCTCATGTCCTGATCCCCCCTCATGTCCAGATCCCCCCCTCATCCCCAGATCCCCCCCCATCCCCAGATCCCCCCTCATGTCCTGATCCCCCCCTCATGTCCTGATCCCCCCCTCATCCCCAGATCCCCCCTCATCCCCAGATCCCCCCCCATCCCCAGATCCCCCCCTCATGTCCTGATCCCCCCCTCATCCCAGATCCCCCCCATCCCCAGATCCCCCATGTCCTGATCCCCCCTCATGTCCAGATCCACCCCTCATGTCCAGATCCTCCCCTCATGTCCAGATCCCCCCCTCATGTCCTGATCCCCCCCTAATGTCCAGATCCCCCCCTCATGTCCAGATCCCCCCTCATGTCCAGATCCCCCCCCTCATGTCCTGATCCCCCCTCATGTCCAGATCCCCCCCTCATCCCCAGATCCCCCCCCCCATCCCCAGATCCCCCCCTCATGTCCTGATCCCCCCCCTCATCCCCAGATCCCCCCCCATCCCCAGATCCCCCCCTCATGTCCTGATCCCCCCTCATGTCCAGATCCCTCCTCATGTCCAGATCCCCCCCTCATGTCCAGATCCCCCCCCTCATCCCCAGATCCCCCCCTCATGTCCTGATCCCCCCTCATGTCCTGATCCCCCCCTCATCCCCAGATCCCCCCCCCCCATCCCCAGATCCGCCCCTCATGTCCAGATCCCCCCCTCATGTCCTGATCCCCCCCTCATGTCCTGATCCCCCCCTCATGTCCTGATCCCCCCCTCATGTCCAGATCCCCCCCTCATCCCCAGATCCCCCCCTCATGTCCTGATCCCCCCCCCATGTCCTGATCCCCCCCCATGTCCTGATCCCCCCCTCATGTCCTGATCCCCCCCTCATGTCCAGATCCCCCCCTCATCCCCAGATCCCCCCCTCATGTCCTGATCCCCCCCCATGTCCTGATCCCCCCCCCCCATGTCCTGATCCCCCCCCCCATGTCCTGATCCCCCCCCATGTCCTGATCCCCCCCCCATGTCCTGATCCCCCCCCCCATGTCCTGATCCCCCCCCCATGTCCTGATCCCCCCCCCATGTCCTGATCCCCCCCCATGTCCTGATCCCCCCCCCATGTCCTGATCCCCCCCCCCCCCATGTCCTGATCCCCCCCCCATGTCCTGATCCCCCCCCCCATGTCCTGATCCCCCCCCCCATGTCCTGATCCCCCCCCCCCATGTCCTGATCCCCCCCCCCATGTCCCTGATCCCCCCCCCATGTCCTGATCCCCCCCCCCCATGTCCTGATCCCCCCCCCATGTCCTGATCCCCCCCCCCATGTCCCCCCCCTCTACCCCCGGGTTTGGCTCACTGCTAGAAGAGCGTCTCCGGTTGACCTTTGACCTTTTCTCAGGCAGCTGGTGTTTCTAGCACAGCCGTGGCACCCTCCACCCTGCCGTGGGACTCGGCCTCCTCCCGCCTTTGAAGGGGGGGGCCTGGAGGGTTTCCGTGGCGATGGGAGCCAGACCTGTGTAAAGGAGGCCTGAGGAATGCTGGGAGCAGGCGCTTCCCCCAAGTCCACCAATGGCTGATCCCCTGTTCCTGTCCCAGCTGGACATGGGATGGAGATGGAAATAGCAAAAAAAGAGCTGGAAATAGAATCCTTGATCTGTCATATGAGGGTGGAGCAAGTCTGGGGAGCGGAGGAAGGGTGGAGCAAGTCTGGGGAGCGGAGGAAGGGTGGAGCAAGTCTGGGGAGCGGAGGAAGGGTGGAGCAAGTCTGGGGAGCGGAGGAAGGGTGGAGGAAAGAGGAGGAGTGGAGGAGAGAGGGAGGAGAGGAGGGGAGAGGAGGAGAGGATAGGAGAGGAGGGGAGAGGAGGAGAGGAGAGGGGAGGAGAGGAGAGGGGGAGGGGAGGAGGGGAGGAGAGAGGGAGGAGAGGAGGGGAGAGGAGAGGGAGGAGAGGAGGGGAGAGGAGGAGTGGAGGAGAGAGGGAGGTGAGGAGGGGAGAGGAGGGGAGGAGACGAGGAGGGGGGGAGGAGAGGAGAGGAGGAGAGGGGGAGAGGAGGGGAGGGGAGAGGAGAGGAGGGGAGGAGAAAGGAGAGGAGGGGAGGAGAGGGGGAGACAGACCCATCAGTCTGGACAGTGACTGAGACTTCACACTCTCACTCTGACGCGACTTTTAATCACTTCTGTGTGTCTCGTGTCTTTCTAGAAAAACAGACAGACTCAGCTGGAGAGGATCTCTCCATATCAGCTCAACTCTCAGATGAAGATCAAATCTTTTTCATTTAAAAACCAAAACAAACTCCTGATCAGCAGCAGACAGTCTTTAAACTGTCAGTGTTAGTTAACCCTCCCAAAAAAACTCACTTTTAAAAACCTTATGCACACACAGCTGAACAAAACTGTGGACATTTTCAACCTCCAAGGACACAATGTCATCTAGCATGGCTGGGGATCGAACCAGCAACATTCTGATTGATTCCCTAACCGCTGAGCCACCCGACTCCCTTATATAGATGTGAACATAAGTGTCTGTGTTTGTGTGTGTGTGAAGGAGAGAGAGAGAGACAGAGAGAGGGAGGGAGAGAGAGACAGAGAGAGAGGCAGAGAGAGAGACAGAGAGAGACAGAGAGAGAGACAGAGAGAGAGAGAGAGGGAGAGAGAGGAGAGAGAGGGAGAGTGATAGAGAGAGAGACAGAGAGAGACAGAGAGATAGACAGAGAGACTGAGAGAGGGAGAGAGAGAAAGAGAGAGAGGGAGAGTGATAGAGAAACACAAGAAAACGATTCTGTTCATTAACAGACAGACAAGACCACACCGTAAAAGTTGCAATAGGTTGTCATCAGACAGGATGGCATTAAC
>CM059319.1:857233-877233 GCA_030340685.1 Protosalanx chinensis
ATGTATACTGTTTGAATGAAGTACAGCATGTGAATACTGTGTGTACAGGTGTGTGTGAAGTTGTGTGGCCTGCAGCTGGGTGTTGGAGGGAGGGAAGGGGGGGGGGGGAGGAGGATCGTGGCAAAGGTCAGGGATGATTTTTCCTAGAAAAGGCATGAGACAGAGGTTAAGGCTAATGTGACATCCTGTCTTTAAATCATCATTACTCAAATCTGGCAGCTGGCATTTTGAATTAGTTGAAACTGTGCAGTGTTATTCTGTTATTTTCTCTCTCTCTGTCTCTCTCTCTCTGTCTCTCTCTCTCTCTCTCTCTCTGTCTCTCTCTCTGCCTGTCTCTCTCTCTCTGTCTCTCTCTTTCTCCCTCTGTCTCTCTCTCTCTGTCTCTCTTTGTCTCTCCCTCTCTGTCTCTCCCTCTCTGTCTCTCTCTCTCTCTGCAGTTTTCCAAAGCATTAGCTGAGGGTGGGCAAGAATGGATGTCATTTGGTAATAAAATACAGCTCTCTGATTGACTGCTGAAAGATTCTTGAGTAAAACACCGGTCAGCTAATTGGACCTATAGAATAAGTGCTGTCTTCCTCCATCCCTCCATCCCTCCCTCCTTCCATCCCTCCATCCCTCCATCCCTCCCTCCTTCCATCCCTCCCTCCTCTGCTTTATTACCTATCCCTGTGTTTGACATAAAATAGTTTCCAGCTATTGAAAAAGCGGTTTGAAACAGACCGACTCAGGTAGAACCTGCTGTAGAGGAGGGGGGGAGGAGAGGGGAGGGGAGGAGAGGAGGGGGTGGAGAGGGGAGGGGAGGGCGGAGGAGAGGAGGGGAGGGCAGAGGGGAGGAAGAGAGGGGAGGAGGAGGTGAGGAAGGAGAGTGGAGGAGGAGGTGAGGAAGGAGAGTGGAGGAGGAGGTGAGGAAGAAGAGTGGAGGAGGAGGTGTGGAAGGAGAGTGGAGGAGGAGGTGAGGAGGGAGAGTGGAGGAGGAGGTGAGGAGGGAGAGTGGAGGAGGAGGTGAGGAAGGAGAGTGGAGGAGGAGGTGAGGAGGGAGAGTGAGGAGGAGGTGAGGAAGGAGAGTGGAGGAGGAGGTGAGGAAGGAGAGTGGAGGAGGAGGTGAGGAGGGAGAGTGGAGGAGGAGTTGAGGAGGGAGAGTGGAGGAGGAGGTGAGGAGGGAGAGTGGAGGAGGAGGTGAGGAAGGAGAGTGGAGGAGGAGGTGAGGAAGGAGAGTGGAGGAGGAGGTGAGGAGGGAAAGTGGAGGAGGAGGT
Source organism: Protosalanx chinensis (assembly GCA_030340685.1). Lineage (NCBI taxonomy): Eukaryota > Metazoa > Chordata > Actinopteri > Osmeriformes > Salangidae > Protosalanx > Protosalanx chinensis. The sequence continues at coordinate 858,487 of CM059319.1, forward strand.
GAGGAAGGAGAGTGGAGGAGGAGGTGAGGAAGGAGAGTGGAGGAGGAGGTGAGGAGGGAGAGTGGAGGAGGAGGTGAGGAAGGAGAGTGGAGGAGGAGGTGAGGAAGGAGAGTGGAGGAGGAGGTGAGGAAGGAGAGTGGAGGAGGAGGTGAGGAAGGAGAGTGGAGGAGGAGGTGAGGAGGGAGAGTGGAGGAGGAGCTGAGGAGGGAGAGTGGAGGAGGAGGTCATAAAGCAGAACAGATGAGGAGAGGTGAGCTGGACTCCAGACTTCTGCTGGTGGAGCTGAACAGACTTCTGCTGGTGGAGCTGAACAGACTTCTGCTGGTGGAGCTGAACAGACTTCTGCTGGTGGAGCTGAACAGACTTCTGCTGGTGGAGCTGAACACACTTCTGCTTGTGGAGCTGAACAGACTTCTGCTTGTGGAGCTGAACAGACTTCTGCTGGTGGAGTTGAACAGACTTCTGCTTGTGGAGCTGAACAGATGTCTGACCTTCTCCTTTCAGACGCTGAAGCTGCTCTCCCAGTTCAAACTGCCCTCTGGTCCAGAACACACACGCCACTGAGAGAGAGCAACCTTCCTGTAATTGTCCTGCGTTTAAGGGGAACAGGAGAATCCAGGATAATCATCTCCAGAACTCAGAAGGTTGAGGAGCAGGTGTACCTGTGGGAAAGGTGCATGTGACTGAACAGGGGAAAAAAAAGGTTCAAGTTGTTTGCAGAATCCTGGAGGGAGGAGTCAGAGGGTGTGATGGTGTGATCTGGTGAAGAGGAGGAGGAGGAGAAGAGGAGGAGGAGGAGGAGGAGGAGGAGGAGGGGGAGCATAGGTGGGGAGGACCAACGAGGGGAGAGGGAAGGAGAGAATGGATGTCCAGCTGTTAATGTTACTATTAACACATTAACTGACTAACAATCACTGGACAACAAAGAAACTGCTCTGCTGTCCTGCTGCCATGGCAACCTAAAAAGCTACACTTACATTTAATTCATTCATCAGATGCTTTTATCCAAAGCAACTTCCAAGAGAGAGCTTTACTGAAGAGCATCAGTCACTGATTATAACAACGAGATAGAATGCACAGATGAGCAGATGCAGAACATGAGGTGTGTCGTTTTGGGTTTCAGGTTCAAGTTTGTCATTCCTGTACACACACACACACACACAGACACACACAGACACACACACACACACACACACAGACACACACACAGACACACAGACAGACACACACACACACACACACACACACACACTGCTTTAGTGCTCAGACCATCAGCTTGGACTGACGACCATCTGGTTACCACATGCTTCTCAAAGACAGCTCTCACGATTGGCCAGACCCCAACCGGTGTCAGCACAGGGAACATTAGCGATTGGCCGAAAGGGGCTTTTCACTTGTGATGCGTGCGAGACCTCGTGACTAAGATGGAGAGCAAAACGACAACCCGCAGGTTTGAGGAGACGAGGTCAGAGGAGATAAGAGGAGGAGGTCAGAGGGAATAAGGGGGACAAGGTCAGAGGACATGAGGTCAGGTCTCCTCAGATTCAGATTCACCCCTGAGGGTCCATCTTCAGCAACATGAGACAAACTGAGACCAGAGGCCAGGGTGGGGGAGAGGGAGGGAGGGAGGGAGGAAGGGAGAAGGAGAGAGAGGGGTAAAGATAGAGAGGGGATCGAGAGGAGGAGGGGAAGAGAAAGGGAGGGAGAGAGAGGGAGAAAGAGAGGGAGAGAGAGAGGGGGGAGAGAGAGGGAGAAAGGGAGGGAGAGAGAGGGAGAGAGAGAGGGAGAGAGAGAGGGGGGAGAGAGAGGGAGAGAGAGAGGGGGGGGGAGAGAGAGCAAAAGAGGACAGGAAGAAATAGGTCAAGATGGGACCAAATGAAAGGAGCTGGAGAAGAAAATGAAGAATGAGTAGAATCTTCTGAAGCAGGATATCAGAGAAGGATCCGAATGATACATTAGAAGTATGATCTAATGTTCCCAGGAAACTGAAATCACTCCAGCCAAACCAGACAGTTGTTGCTGTATGATGATTGGCTGCTCGTTAGGCCTCAGGGTCTGCTGAGGCTGTGGAGAGTCTCCAGAGCAACATTCACACTTGGAGAGAAACGTTTTTCATGAGAAGTTCTGTGGAAGCAAATCAGAGACGGGTTAAAAAACACATAGAAAAAAAAATAAGGCGTTAAAAACAGGCGCCTTTTGACATTTAAAACAACAGAAAATTTGTTGATTTTGAATTCATCTCTTTAAAAGTATTGAATCCAGATGGCAAGAGAGAAAATGTTTTTTGTGTGTCAGTCTGTCAAATGATGAAGGGGCATTCCTGGTCCGTCGCGAGATCCATCTCTCTTTCTAGTTTCCAAAGATGAATGAACGTAAAAAAAAATAAAAAAAAACATGACAGGAAATTGAATTAGGAATAAACGTGCGCCGTGTTAAACCCAGTCCGGTTAGGCGGCAGCGGGATGGGGAGGAAAGATGACCGCCTCGAGCGCAGGTATGAGGAGGAAATCACCAGACGAACCGCGCGCCAACTTCAACATGTTGGGATGGGAGATCCCGGTTCATAAACACACGTGAGTTTAAGCCTTGATCCCCTAGGATCTATCAGACCTCCCTCTCCATCCTGTTCTCTTCTAATCATTGTTTCATATAGTTTAGGGACTTTGAACTGCGGTTTTCCCTCCCCACGTGCGTCCTCTCGGGTTATTTCAGCGCTGTTTCAGGTGATGGGATCTTTTATCATGACAGACGGATTTAACCTCCGATGCTTTCATCTCCTGCCTAAAAGCAGATTTACGCTTTATTATTCTCCGCAGGACGAGAGAACGAGAGGGGAAATCCATCATGGTGGTGTTACCGAGTGAGCGGGCTGAAACATCTTAGGTATCAGAGTTCATTTAGGAAGGATGTTCAGATCTGCAACACTGTCATGATTAACAAATGATTATTTGGAATAAATGGAAAGATTGACCATATTTGTCTGTTAAACACAACCGGTTAGGATCATTGTCTTCTTTCCTAGAATTATACTATGGATTTCTCAGAATTATTTTAACATAGTCTCTCAAAATAGACATGGGCTGAAAATACACGATGAATCCAAACATATGTGGGGTGCGCTTGTTTCATGTTTATATTAGAGACATTTGAGACAGCTCCATTGGTCCAAACTGCACCAGTCTTCATAAATCAAGTGCACCCTTTATATATGACAGCTGTGTTTGACCCCAGAATGGCTGTTTGGTTGTCCAGTCAGGGGTCGACACTGCACCAAGCTTGGGGGACACATTTACAGGCCTTTAAAACCTGTCCTGTTAACAGCTCCAGCACATGCAGCCTCCTTCCAGGCTGTTCTGATACCCAAAACACAGTGGTAGGGGCTGTGGAGGTTGTGGCAGAAGCTGTGGAGGCAGGGGCTGTGAAGGCTGTGATAGAGGCTGTGGTAGGGCTGTGGCAGGGCTGTGGAGGCTGTGGGGGCTGTGGTAGGGGCTGTGGCAGGGCTGTGGAGGCTGTGGGGGCTGTGGTAGGGCTGTGGAGGCTGTGGTAGGGCTGTGGCAGGGCTGTGAGGGCTGTGGTAGGGGCTGTGGCAGGGCTGTGGAGGCTGTGGTAGGGGCTGTGGCAGGGCTGTGGTAGGGGCTGTGGCAGGGCTGTGGTAGGGGCTGTGGCAGGGCTGTGGAGGCTGTGGCAGGGCTGTGGCAGGGCTGTGGAGGCTGTGGGGGCTGTGGTAGGGGCTGTGGCAGAGCTGTGGAGGCTGTGGAGGTTGTGGCAGGGCTGTGGAGGCTGTGGAGGTTGTGGTAGGGCTGTGGCAGGGCTGTGGTAGGGGCTGTGGCAGGGCTGTGGAGGCTGTGGTAGGGCTGTGGCAGGGCTGTGGAGGCTGTGGAGGTTGTGGTATGGCTGTGGAGGCTGTGGTAGGGCTGTGGCAGGGCTGTGGAGGCTGTGGAGGTTGTGGTAGGGCTGTGGAGGCTGTGGTAGGGCTGTGGCAGGGCTGTGGAGGCTGTGGTAGGGGCTGTGGCAGGGCTGTGGAGGCTGTGGCAGGGCTGTGGCAGGGCTGTGGAGGCTGTGGAGGCTGTGGTAGGGGCTGTGGCAGGGCTGTGGCAGGGCTGTGGTAGGGGCTGTGGCAGGGCTGTGGCAGGGCTGTGGTAGGGGCTGTGGCAGGGCTGTGGAGGCTGTGGCAGGCTGTGGCAGGGCTGTGGAGGCTGTGGAGGCTGTGGTAGGGGCTGTGGCAGGGCTGTGGCAGGGCTGTGTTAGGGGCTGTGGCAGGGCTGTGGAGGCTGTGGCAGGGCTATGGCAGGGCTGTGGAGGCTGTGGTAGGGGCTGTGGCAGGGCTGTGGAGGCTGTGGTAGGGGCTGTGGCAGGGCTGTGGTAGGGGCTGTGGCAGGGCTGTGGAGGCTGTGGCAGGGCTGTGGCAGAGCTGTGGAGGCTGTGGAGGTTGTGGTAGGCTGTGGCAGGGCTGTGGAGGCTGTGGAGGTTGTGGTAGGGCTGTGGAGGCTGTGGTAGGGCTGTGGCAGGGCTGTGGAGGCTGTGGTAGGGCTGTGGCAGGGCTGTGGAGGCTGTGGTAGGGGCTGTGGCAGGGCTGTGGTAGGGGCTGTGGCAGGGCTGTGGAGGCTGTGGTAGGGCTGTGGCAGGGCTGTGGAGGCTGTGGAGGTTGTGGTAGGGCTGTGGAGGCTGTGGAGGCTGTGGTAGGGCTGTGGCAGGGCTGTGGAGGCTGTGGTAGGGCTGTGGCAGGGCTGTGGAGGCTGTGGTAGGGGCTGTGGCAGGGCTGTGGTAGGGGCTGTGGCAGGGCTGTGGAGGCTGTGGCAGGGCTGTGGAGGCTGTGGCAGGGCTGTGGCAGGGCTGTGGAGGCTGTGGAGGCTGTGGTAGGGGCTGTGGCAGGGCTGTGGCAGGGCTGTGGTAGGGGCTGTGGTAGGGGCTGTGGCAGGGCTGTGGCAGGGCTGTGGCAGGGCTGTGGTAGGGGCTGTGGCAGGGCTGTGGTGGGGCTGTGGCAGGGCTGTGGCAGGGCTGTGGTAGGGCTGTGGCAGGGCTGTGGCAGGGCTGTGGAGGCTGTGGTAGGGCTGTGGCAGGGCTGTGGAGGCTGTGGTAGGGCTGTGGCAGAGCTGTGGAGGCTGTGGTAGGGCTGTGGCAGGGCTGTGGGCAGGGCTGTGGTAGGGCTGTGGCAGGGCTGTGGAGGCTGTGGTAGGGGCTGTGGCAGGGCTGTGGAGGCTGTGGAGGTTGTGGCAGTCTGGGGGGTCTGGGGTTGTGAGGTCATGTTCCTCAGTCTCCTGACTTCTCCCAGTTCTGTGACAGAGGCAGGCAGTGCAGAGCCAAGCTTGTCGTGTTCAGCCCACAGCAGACAGACTGTGATGGAGAAGACAGGAAAACACGACTCTGGATGAGGAGAGAGGGTCTGTGTGTCAGAGCCAGAGGAACTACACCACTGTACCACTCTGCAGTCACTGCCCTGCCAGGCCCCAAGACCAGGCAACACAACCAGAGCAACACACAAAAACACAAGACCTGAATCATTCAACTTCACCCTAATCGGATTTGAGAGTAACTTGTTGGAAGGATCGTCTCGGTCATTTGTCCTTGGTTGCTACGACGACCATCTGGAAGGGTGTAAATCAAAAGTGAGGGTGTTTCCTAATCAGGCTGCGGTTGCTAGGGCGACTGGGAGACAGTCAAGCCCCCTGGAAGACTGAACCAAACACAACATGTTTCAGGGTCAAATATTGACTTTAAGGAGACCGAAGAGAGCAGGCATGAGACTGAGGGAGGGAGGGGATTAAGGGAGGGAGGGGAGAGAGATAGGGAGAGAGAGATGGAGAAAGGGAGGGAAGAAGAGGGAGAGGGGGGGATGGAGAGAGAGGGGAGAGATGGATGGAGAGAGGGGGGGAGAGGGATGGAGAGAGGGGGGGAGAGGAGAGAGGGAGAGAGGGTGGATGGAGAGAGTAGGGGAGAGATGGATGGAGAGAGGGGGGGAGAGGGAGAGAGAGATGGAGAAAGAGAGGGAAGAAGAGGGAGAGGGGGGTGGATGGAGAGAGGGGGGGAGAGGGGAGAGAGGGAGAGAGAGATGGAGAAAGAGAGGGAAGAAGAGGGAGAGGGGGGGATGGAGAGAGAGGGGTGAGATGGATGGAGAGAGGGGGGGAGAGGAGAGAGGGAGAGAGGTGGATGGAGAGAGAAGGGGAGAGGGAGAGAGAGAGCGTGAGGGAGAGATGGAACAAGAGGGAGGGGATTAAGGGAGGGAGGGGTAGAGGGAGAGAGAGGGAGAGAGAGAGAAAAGGAAAGAAGTTATGAACATTGCTCAAACAGGCTGTGGTGGCTGATATTATTGTGTCTGTAAACAGCTTTCTGTCAGCCCCGAAGTATTTCACACAAACACTCACACACACACGCGCACACACACACACACACACACACACAGTGATAGACTGCCATACAATACTGTAATGATGTCACTACATTCCTAACAGTGTGAACATTGACCGTCTCTCTCAACAAATCAGCCTTTTTATGGTGAGAGAAAACAAAGTGAGAAAAAGGACTTGATCTTCTGCCGCCTCCAGTCTGTTTACCATCATCCTCTCACATTCAGTCATTCATCAGACGCTCTTATCCAGAGTGACTTACAGCAAGTACAGGGACATTAACCCTGAGGCAAGTAGGGTGAAGTGTCTCGCACCAAAAACACGACATCACTCGACACGGCCGGGAATCGAACCAGCAACCTTCTGATTACCATCCTGATTCCCTAACCGCTCAGCCACCTGACTCCCCCCACACACAGCGTCCTGCTCCCATGCCTCCTTCTCTAGCCCCTCCCATCACTCTCCTCCTTCCTCCAGTGGAGAGACTGAGCAGGAGCGCGAGCAGAGGACACACAGGAAGGAGGGGGGGGGGTAGCAAACACGCCTGGATCAAGACAACAGAGAAAGCGATGGAGATAGTGCAGGAGGGAGGGAGAAGGAGAGGGAGAGGGAGAGAGGGAGGGAGAGGGAGAGAGAGAGAGGGAGGGAGAGGGAGGGAGAGAAGGAGAGAGAGAGAGAGAGAGGGAGAGGGAGAGAGGGAGGGAGGGAGGGAGAGGGAGAGGGAGAGAGGGAGGGAGAGGGAGAGAGAGAGAGGGAGGGAGAGGGAGGGAGAGAAGGAGAGGGAGGGAGGGAGGGAGAGGGAGAGAGGGGAGGGAGGGAGAGAAGGAGAGGGAGGGAGAGAGGGATGGAGAGAGGGAGGGAGAGGGAGAGAGGGAGGGAGGGAGGGAGAGAAGGAGAGGGAGGGAGGGAGGGAGGGAGAGAGAGAGAGGGAGAGGAGGGAGGGAGGGAGAGAGAGGGAGAGAGGGAGAAAGAGGAGGAGAGGGAGGGAGGGAGGGAGGGAGGAGGGGAGAGGGAGGGAGGGGTAGGGAGGAAGGGAGAGGGAGGTAGGGAAAGAGAGAAAAAGAGGGGGGGAGAGGGCATGAGAGAGAGAGAGGGGGGAAGGTGAATAGATAGAGAGGTAGAGAAAAAATTCAGGTAGGAAAAAAAAAGACAGGAGAAATCGTCACACTTTTCCCCCAGCGAGTGATGGGCACAATCCATCAGTCTGGCCCCTGGCCAGGCCCCTGGCCCTGGCCCCCGCATGCTGTGTGATAACAAAACTTCTACCTTGGGTGACATCCATCATGGAAACTAATTCAGCTCTAATAGCCCCTGGACAGTTTCCAAGCCCAACATGCTGTTCGTCTGTGCAGCCAGACACAGGTGGGACCCATTTGTCTATCTGGTGGAAGATAGAGTCGTAAACCTTGATGAAGGGGTTCGTCTGGGAAGCGTAGGCACATGCTTTAAGATAATCCCTTCAGGAGGAAGGGGTGTGTGTGTGTGTGTGTGTGTGTGTGTGAGGGGGGTTGTTTTCTGTGAAAACAAACCGGTTCGTTCCTTCAGCGTTTTATCCTGAGGTAAGCTACCTGTCTGGTGGTTCCACATAGAGAGCTCCCTCTAGTGGTGACATGGAGAACAGTCATGCTGTAGAACACAGCAATGTTAGGTGGGTATAATAAGGCAGAATACAGTAGAGTTAGGGTAGAGGACAGTTGAATATAAGAGAGTAGAGTACAGTAAAGTAAACCAGAGAGAGGGTGAGGGAAACAGACAGTGAGGGTGGATGGGGGAGAAAGAGAGAGGGTGGGGGAGACAAATACAGGGTGTGCAAGAGAGAGGGTGGGGGAGAGAGAGGGTGGGGGAGAGAGAGGGTGGGGGAGAGAGAGGGGGTGGGGTGAGAGGGTGAGGGAGAGCCAGCAGCCAGGCAGGGGGGTCCAGCTGAGCCTCTAAAGCTTCTCAACGGGGGGGACAAAGGACATCCTGCGTCTCTCCTGTGAGCTCTCCTCTCCTCCAACCTGCCCTTCTCTCCTCCATCCTTCCCTCCTCCAACCTGCCCCCTCCTGTCCTTCATCCTTCCCTCCTCTCCTCCATCCTTCCCTCCTCTCCTCCATCCTTCCCTCCTCTCCCCCCATCCTTCCCTCCTCTCCCCATCCTTCCCTCCTCTCCCCCATCCTTCCTTCCTCTGGTAGACTTCTATATTGAGGTTAACTTAGCTGTTGATCCAGCTGAACTCAATGGCTCCAGCTCTTCAAGTCTGTGGACCGTAAGTCAACTCAACTCATCAGGTTTAATTTATAACAGAACACATTTATCCTTGTAAGCCTACACTGTGACACACACACACAGATACAGACTCACACACACAGACACACAGACACACACTCACACACACACACACAGACTCACACAGACACACACTCACAGACTCACAGTGGGTGTGTGGGAGTGGGTGGGTGTGGGTGTGTGGGGAGAGTGGGTGTGTGTGTGTGGGGGGGGTGTGTGTATGTGGGGGGGGGGGGAGTGTGTGTGGGGGGGGAGTGTGTAGGGGGGGGGAGTGTGTGTGTGGGGGAGTGTGTGTGTGTGCGGGGGGGAGTGTGTAGGTGTGGGGGGGGAGTGTGTGTGTGCGGCTTTAACTGTCATGTTTGGTTCAGCTGAACAAGCCAAGGTGACTCACCCACAGCCAGGACCAGGAGAGGATCCAGACCAGGAGAAGATCCAGGACCAGGAGAGGATCCAGGACCAGGAGAGGATCCAGGACCAGGAGAGGATCCCTGACCAGGAGAGGATCCAGGACCAGGAGAGGATCCAGGACCAGGAGAAGATCCAGGACCAGGAGAGGATCCAGGACCAGGAGAGGATCCAGGACCAGGAGAGGATCCAGGACCAGGAGAGGATCCCTGACCAGGAGAGGATCCAGGACCAGGAGAAGATCCAGGACCAGGAGAGGATCCAGGACCAGGAGAGGATCCAGGACCAGGAGAGGATCCAGGACCAGGTTCATCATCTGACTTTTTCATCGTATGTTTTTCCTAGTTGGGTTATTATGAGGTTCTGCAGCCCTAATAAATAATGTGGACAGGAAGCTGGCATGCAGAGATGCTGGTACTGAGATGAATATATGAACTCACATGGTTAAGATTGTGTACATGTGTGTGTAGGTGTGTAGGTGTGTGTGTTTTCCAACATGGCTGGTGAACTGGTATGAATCATCTCTGAAAGCTGTGTCTTCCTCTCCTATCACACACATCACAAACACACAGACACAGGGTATGTGTGTGGTTTGTGTGTGTGTGTTTGTGTGTGTGTGTGTGTGTAGGTCAGAGTGTCCTGTCTTAAAGCACCCTCAGGTAAACTGTCATTATCCATCCCTCACCTTCAACACACACACACACATTCATCTGGAAAACACATAACCCTCACACACACACACACACATCTGGAAACACACACACACAGATCCCTCTGACACATATCCTGCCCCCCCCCCCCCCCCCCCCCCACCCCCCCCCCATCCCCCCCTTACCTCACATCACAACCCCCAGAGCCACAGGCCTGTTTGCTGGGAAGATTCTACAGAAGGATTTCATTAAATCTCCCAATCCGTGTGTGTGTGTGTGTGTGTGTGTGTGTGTGTGCGAGCGAGAGTGAGCAGAGAGAGAGCATGCGAGGTGTGTGTTAACATACCTTGAGCTGGTCTCCTGGTGAGTGAGCGTGTGTATGACGCAGGCTGCTTACACACACGCTTACACACACGCACACACTCACTCGTTTAGAAACAGTCCCTGATCCAAGCCTGTCCTCATACTCCTGTGCTGCTAATCTGCTCCAGAGATTATCTGCAGGGCGAATAAACACCTGGCCTATCACCTCAGATTATACTGCATCTACATTCTGCATCTACAAACTGATGCCAGGAGAAAACATCATTTAGTCCTTTTATTTTGGTTTAACATCGTTTGACATTTTGTTTAAGACTGATTCAGCTGCAGGGGGTTTATGTATTATTGTAAAAATATCAAACCAGTGTTTATGTAAAAAACAAAACACAGTTATTTTAAACTTCAAAACATTTTTTTTAAACAAACTTCACAAGACTACAGACAGGAAACGAGAACGTTACATGTTTTCAATTGTATTTACACGGTGTCAAAAAACAATTGGATATTTGTCCAGACGGATGGAGACAATGGTTGATGGAGAAAGGTGGATTAAAAAATAGCTAAGGCATGAATTAGTGAAGAAGGTGGAAAATGTGAGATTCTGTGCTACTCAGGTTTGTTACAGTACATAGAGAGCACACACACACACACACTCACACACACACACACACCCACAGTCATAAATGTAGATTATATGTGCTTGACTGAACTTTAACAAAACGAAATCTTTCTGATTCATAAGATTCACATTTCAGTGCCCAACAGAGTAACAAGGTAGTCATGTCATTTATTTCGGGGACAGGAAGGAGGTATTTCAGAATATGAAGAGAGCTCAAGTGGTTGATGTTAAACATGAACTAAAGAAAATAAACCTTCTCTCTGTCCTCCTGAATGTCTAAACGTCCGTTTAGTTGGAGAGTTAGGATCCATAGCTGCAGTCAAGAAGGCGCACAGGCCTTCCAAACAAACAAAACAACACAACAGGAAAAACATCGGAATCATTCGGAATTTGAGCGTCTAAAATGTTCTGTTTCCAGTTTGTTTGTTGTCAATAACATTGTTTGTTTTCTCCTGGTTGAATGTCTGTTTGTGTAAATATGCTTTTAGAACAGAAACCACTTCACTAACGCTGGGATACTTTCTAAATGGGTTTTTTTCGTTTACATCTATATCCTTGGGATAAAAACTCTCCATCCTCAATGGTTCTCTCTCCATTTGTCTCATAATAGATGCAGTGTGTGTGTGTGTGTGTGAGTGTGTGTGTGTGTGTGTGTGAGAGAGAGACAGAGTGTGTCATATACTGACCATCTGTATAAGACTACAGTATCTGCATGCCCATGTGTTTCTAACCAACAGTTTGACCATCGTCCTGAAGTAGACGTAACCTTGGCCTACAGTCAATCCCCTCTTAACAACCCACCCTTCCAACAGTACTCTACACACCTAACACCACTAATACTCATTCAGAAGTACGTAGTCCTACAGAGTATTGCTATTGGTTTGTTACCAATTTCAAGTAGCGAATAGGAATTCAGAATAAACATGATGGGCGTCCCCTCTGTTTGGAAGACAGCCAATGGAGCAGCAGATATTGCCAACAAAGTCACGCCCCCTTTTTAAGAACATCTCACCACATTGAGAGAAGGCACTGAAGGAACAGGGGGAAGGGGCGGGACCAAGCGGTGACCTTTCTGTCTAAACCAATGGATCAAAGGACTGACAGCAAGAGACAGAGATTAGGACCAGGATTGGCTGAGACAACACGTGAAACAACACGTGTAAAGCTCAAGTAAAAATCCTCAGCCAAACTGCCCATTTTCTAAGATGCTAAAAAACGAACTAATCGGACACACAACATCATGTAGAACACTCTGATTTGACAGTTGACCAGAGGTCATGACCCTATGACCCCATGACCCCTAGGAGTGTGGTACCGTTAACCTGGTGCCCATGGCAACAGAGGTCACAAAGATTTCGCTCTTCAAGGACAAAGGCAGATTTCTGTCCGGAAAGAGAACTAGAGAGAGAGAGAGAGAGGGAGAGAGGGAGAGAGGGAGAGAGGGAGAGAGAGAGAGAGAGAGAGAGGGAGAGAGGGAGAGAGGGAGAGAGGGAGAGAGAGAGAGAGGGAGAGAGACAGAGAGAGAGAGGGAGAGAGAGAGAGGGAGAGGGAGAGACATAGAGAGAGAGAGGGAGAGAGAGAGAGAGGGGTGATTTAGTTTAGATAGTCAATTACAACACACACACAGGGAAGTGTGTAACTGTGTTGAAGAGGTATTGATACCTTATTGTTCACTCAGTCACATGCTTGTCTACGTGGACGAGCTCTCTCTGCGTGTGTCAAGGGATCTGTGAAACACACACACACACAGACACGCACGCACACACATGCATAGACGCACACAAACACACACATTTGTGATTAAATTCACAAATACTAGAAACTGTATGATGGCATGCACGCACACACGCACACTCACACACGCGGACACACACAAACATCCAACTCACACTTGATGCTGTCGCACAAAGTCAGCAAACTGGCGGTCCTTAGCGTACAGCTCGATGATGCGTATCCTGTCCTGGATTTCCTGTTCAGGGACAATGAATGATTGATAAAAACGAGGTGACGTTTCAAGAACTTGAGAGACGCTTTGAATAATCACACACAAGCAAGCAGACACATAAGTTGAGCACTTAGAGTCAAGGTACACACACACACAGACACACACACACCTCCTTTGGTGAGTTCGCTGTTCTCGTAGATGTGCCGTATCTCCTCGCTGCTGAAGTCTGTGGAAGCCTCTGCACTGGCACTGCTGAACGCCGGGGCTTCTGGGTAACGGCGGTAGTAGTGGCTGTATCCTGTGGTGGCCTCACTCTCGTACATGGGGTTATACTTGGTGGCTCGCTCTAGAGACGGGAGACTCTCTCCTCGCCTGGGAGGACACACACACATATAGACATAGACACACACATACACACACATGTAGACGCGAACATAGAAACACACACACAGACACACATGTGTACAGAGAGCGAGAGTTCTCATCGGACACTGGGCAAGATGAATACAATGTGAGTGACTGTATGTGTATGTGTGCGAGTGTGTATGAGTGTGTGTGTGAGTGTGTCTATATGTGTGTGTGTGCGTGTCCTCACCGTATGGGGTCCTCTGCCTCATCTTTGTCATACTGGTCCCTCAGTGTACGAGCCAAGAAGAATATCACTCCTGAGGCCACCAATAGGAAGCCGGCAACAGAGGCGATCGCTATGCCAACCACCAGCGGTTCTGACACGTACTCCTCACAGTGTTCTCCTCTGTACCACCAGTTCTCCCCGACACGACACCTAGAACCACACAGAACCAAGGTCAGCCAACACGCCTGGGTGAAGCGTGGAACCTTCCAGAAGCTCTTGAGGGGAACTTGGCTTGGTCGACATGACGAGGTAAACAATGAACTAACAACAACAACAGAACAACAGCATCTGGAAAAAGCTGTTTTTGTGAGGTTGTGTGTGTTTGTGAGTGTTTGTGTGTGTTTGTGAGTGTTTGTGTGTGTTGTGTGTGTCTGTGAGTGTTTGTGTGTGTTTGCGAGTGTTTGTGTGTGTTTCCAAGTTTTTGTGGTGTGAGTGTGTTTGCGAGTGTTTCTGTGTGTTTGTGAGTTTTTGCATGTGTTTGTGAGTGTTTGTGTGTGTTTGCGAGTGTTTGTGTGTGTTTGTGAGTGTTTGCGAGTGTTTGTGTGTGTTTGCGAGTGTTTGTGTGTGTTTGCGAGTGTTTGTGTGTGTTTGCGAGTGTTTGTGTGTGTTTGCGAGTGTTTGCGAGTGTTTGCGAGTGGTTTGTGTGTGTTTGCGAGTGTTTATGTGTTGTGTGTTGGTGTGTTTGTGTGTGTTTCCATGGAACAGACCGACTGTACCCTAACCCTGGGTTACCCACCTGCAGATGGCCCCCTTGCCATGGATGATGTCACACTTGCCGTCGTTCAGGCAGAAGTCAGTCTGCAGGTCACAGATGCTCTGGCAGGGCAGACCGTCCACGCTGAAGTAGCCAGCGTTGCACACACACTCCGCCTCGCCCGACCATCGGTTCACCGAACACTGAGCAAACTCGTTACACGCCTGGAATTTGCAGGGGTCCGCCTGGTCGCCTGGCAACGGGGGAAGAGACGATGGAGTCGTGTTAGTCTGGGTTAGAACGCCACCAGGTCAAAGGGTAGAGGTGTGGTAGCATTAGCTTGGGTTTTAGCATTAGCATGATCACTGACATTATCAAGAGCTTTAGCGTTAGCACAGACAGGGAGGATACAGTGACAAGTCTTCGTCGTGCTGTTCTTGATCGGTTCAGATGACTTATCTTGGCTCAGCTGACCAGGAAGGGGGGCGGAGATGTAAACACACATGAGTCATCGATGACATCACCACCCGGCCTCTGCTGATTCCCTCATCGCTAATACCCAATCACACGAGGTCGCAATTTCACGCTACGCCCTAACGTGAAGGGTACTTTGGAAGTGCGATGAAATGTTGAAGAAGGAAAAAAAAATAATCGGATACATCTCTTGAGTAACGTTTATAAGGTTTAGGTAGAACAGCCTCATCGATCTTGATGACTTACTGCTGAACTGGAGAATACCCTGGCAGGGAGACTAGGGAGTTTCCCAAAGAGCTTCACATCAACTTATTTCCATTTAAGGTTCATGCCCGATTCAAAGAGCGGTCAACATCGTTCACAGTCATTGGCAGGACCCAGTCCAGAGCGAGGGGGTTGATTTATAAAGCACTTGGATTTCGGATCCTCAGAGAGATGTTGATTATCTCGCAGCAGGAATCTCACTTGGCTAATCATGTGACCATGACTTGCAGGCAACACTGTGTGGAACTACGACACATCCTGAAAGGATTCTAACATCTGCACTCACACAAGGGGCCTCCTTCACACGCACACACACACACACACACACACACACACACACAGACACACAGGGCAGGCCCCCCTCAAGAATGACTCAGTTTGGTGTTTTTCACCACATTCTGCTGTGAGATTACACAGATCATCCCTAAAAAGGGATCTTCATCCTCTCTAACCCTTTCCTTCAAATCTACTCTCTCATTCTCACATCACACAGATGTGGATGTGGTCTCTACAGGATCACAACACAGCTGAATCCTTTTGAACTAAAGACTAGTGGTTCAACGACTCTTCCATGTTTAACGACTCTTCTATAATGGCTCTTCTGCATAGAGTGAATCACAGTATCTGCAGAGTGAAGCCCGGCGAACGCTCTGTACCTGACTCCACATCCAGAGAGTACTTGTCGATGGCCAGGTTCATGGTCTGGTAGGCCGTGTTGCAGAAGTCCTCCAGGATCAGGTACACAGCGTTGGTGACGCCGCGAGGAACCGGCTTGGCGAACTTCATTCGGCTGTTCACCACTATGCTGCCGTTCCTGAAGTTAAGGATCTCCAAGTTCTGGAAGTTGCTGAGGTTGGACTGCAGGTAAGGAACCAGCTGAGACGAAGCGAGAGAACGTCAGAGATATTTAAGTCAGTGTAGAACCCTCATTTGTCCCATGGTGTCTCATAGGGTTCCACTGTATAAAACATTTTTCGTGGACACAAGGGTTCCAAACAACGACTCTTACCAGCTCTAGGACCTTTGTTCCAGGGCCTTGTACTCCGCAGAACTTTTATTGAAGAGGTCATCAGAGAACATCATGTTGGTGACCTTAGGCTGAAGAACACCATAAGAGCTCTGCCAGGGTTGGCTGGCATGGCGATGCTGGCCTGGTCTGTACCATGTGGAGCTCCAGAGGGGAACCCACTGCTCCCCTCATCAGAGTGGTTCGCTCCTCCATACAGGATCACCTCATAGCCCTGGTCTTCCTCCGTGAAGTCGGCCTGGACCTAGACGAACATTCAGGATGGAGGTTTTAAGTATACAGCTGTTTTAAAAGGTTTCCCCTGATATGAGTGCTGATAAATACTGGATTCACCATTCCACCCACCTCTATGGGGATTTCTGTCGCCATGGCAACAGACTCCTCCTCCTCCTCCTCCGCTATGATGTCAGAGACTCGAGTGAAGGGCGACTCCCTCTCAGCGACAGGAGCGTTGGATTGGCTGGGCTCAGCGTGTAGGTCACCGCTATATCCTGGGCGGGGCTCCTCCTCGACCAATAGGATCTCATCGTCCACCAGATCCTCTTTAGAGATCTCTGAATCTGGAACTTTGACAGACGTCTCTCCCTGTGACTCCGCCTCCTCTGGAACGTCCTCCTCCGGCCCCTCCCCCGGCCCATCCTTGATCACCACCTCAAAAAAGTCCTCCACTATTGGTTCTAACACCGGAGGGCCCACAGTAAGCACCGTGCCGATGGACTCCTCCACCACCTCCACATCATCCTCTTCCTCCGGGGGTGTGGCAGGGTAGGGCAGCACCTCGTTGTCCTCCAGACCCGGCTCAGGCTCCGGGGGCGAGGAGGGGTCCGCGTCTGAGGGACCCTCCGCTACGTTGAGGTCCTCCGCCGGTGTCAGGAAGGAGGCTGATCTCTTCAGCTGCAGGTGCTGAGGGGTCAGAGGTCTCCAGGGTCTGGGTCGCTATGGGAACGAAGGCAGCAGCTTCATCTTCTTCTATGGTCTCTGTTGTTATGGTGGAGATCTCCAGCTCCTGTGGAGGTTCCTCTTCTGGGATGAGATCTTCTTCTTCTATGGTCGCCTCTCCAGGGGCGGTGTCTTCTTCTGGGGTATTCGTCGTCGAGTGGGGGGCGAGGGGCAGATCATCCAGGCCGGCCCAGAGCCGGAGGCCTCAATCCCCAGAGGAGGCTCTGCTAAGGTGGGGGTCTTCCACTAGGGGGGTTCCAGCAGAGGGAACCACAGCTGCCACCATGTTCTCCATCAACAGATCCTCATCCTCGATGGCTGAAGAAGAGAAAAGAACAGAGAAACGACCCTGAGTCAGATCAGCCTTCTCTGAACTACAGACCAAAATAACACAATAATAAACGTGTTCATGTGCTCCTACTGTGGTGAGCTCCCCCCCCCCCCCCCCCCCCCCCCCCCAATGCTCACCCTCAGGGTGGGGCTGAGGTGTGGTGGGGAGGGGGCCTGGTCCTCCGCCTCCACCATGGTCTGGTCCGGGTCTAGCAGCAGAGTCTCGCTCTCCCCCAGGACGGTGACGTCATTGTCGCTCTCCGTCGCCGCTCCACCGTCAGGACCCGCCGAAGGGTCAAAGGTCAGCGGCGGTTCTAACAGGAAGTCGTCATCGCTGAGGTCATCGACGTCTCCTTCCGGGTCACCTGGTGGTCTCTCTGCTACCAGGATGTTGTTCTCGGGGAAGAAACCAGAATAAAAACCTTTAACTCACGGAACTCGCTTTCATGAATGTTTTACTACTATACACTCCAGTTGTTGTTTTTTTAAGATAAAATGCTTCTGGATATAACATATATTTATCTTTGATCTAACTATTCATCCAAAATCGTTAAAACAAGCCTGTTCCAAACAACCTCAGCACAATTACGCTAAACCTTAGAACCGTAGAACCTTAGAACCTTAAAACAAATATTTTCTCCACCTTGAAACCACAAGATGATGAGAACCAGCCACACGAGTGTGCTCCTGTAGTAGCTAGCGGGTGGACTGTTGCCTGTAAATGAATTACTAACAAGGACTTTTCCAGATGCTTCCAGTCCTTATAATTACACCATTTAATCACTTAGACACTGAACAGTAAAGTATACGAGTGGACCAGACCAAGCTAGCCGAGCTGCGATCGCATTACCAGGCATGAGCAGTCAAACCCGCAGCACGCCAGAGAAGATATCTCACCAGCAGGAATGATCATAGATCTGGAGTCATGTACTTCATCTCCCATTCCACACACACACACACACACACACACGTGTTCACACACAGACAGGTAACACGCTGCTCTCAGTGTGAAGGCTGGCTGTAGTTGTGACCAGAATAGTCATGGATTACTATGGCAAGAGACAAGCTAATCCATAAAGACCTTCAACATCCTTCAAGTCAGCAGAGGGCTGGGCGAGCACACACACACACACACACACACACACAGCACTTACACTTACACACACAAACACTCCCTTACTCCCAGGTTAGTCCCAGGTAAATCCCAGGTTAGTCCCAGGTTAGTCCCAGGTTAGTCCCAGGCTAGTCCCAGGTTAGTCCCAGGCTAGTCCCAGGTAAATCCCAGGTTAGTCCCAGGTAAATCCCAGGCTAGTCCCAGGTTAGTCCCAGGTTAGTCCAAGGTTAGTCCCAGGTAAATCCCAGGCTAGTCCCAGGTTAGTCCCAGGTTAGTCCCAGGTTAGTCCCAGGTTAGTCCCAGGTAAATCCCAGGTTAGTCACAGGCTAGTCCCAGGTTAGTCCCAGGTAAATCCCAGGTTAGTCCCAGGTAAATCCCAGGCTAGTCCCAGGTTAGTCCCAGGCTAGTTCCAGGTTAGTCCCAGGTTAGTCCAAGGTTAGTCCCAGGTTAGTCCCAGGTTAGTCCCAGGTTAATCCCAGGTTAGTCCCAGGTTAGTCCAAGGTTAGTCCCAGGTTAGTCCCAGGTTAGTCCCAGGTTAGTCCCAGGTTAATCCCAGGTTAGTCCAAGGTTAGTCCCAGGTTAGTCCCAGGTTAATCCCAGGTTAGTCCCAGGTTAGTCCCAGGTTAGTCCCAGGTTACCAGCACACACTGCAGATGTGACTCACCATTTCGTCAAATGTGGAGGGTTCAGCGGTCGGCTGGAAGGTGCTGGAGGAGAGAGAC
>CM059319.1:884733-929733 GCA_030340685.1 Protosalanx chinensis
GGAGAGAGAGGGAGAGAGAGAGGGCGGGGGGAAGAGAGAGAGAGGAGGGGAGAGAGAGGGAGAGAGAGGCATAGGAATCCATTATTTATCCATCAAAAACGTGAGACACAGAACAGATGTGAATTTTGGTGTCCATATTTACCCTTTCGAACCTGTCTCTGACATTTTCTGAAATCAGACAGACCGACAACATAAGGAGCAGTGACACATTTTAAGGCTCATTCTGTCACAAGACACTTTTCTAAAAAATCATCCACTCACGATTTCAACTAAGACCAGGTGCTCCTCTGATTGGCTGAAGTGGTTGCCAATCTCCACCGCTGTGGCCGTGCCTTCCTGGCATTGGCTCATCCAGCTCCTGTACTCCTCCTGGTCAGGAAGGCGGTCCAAAAAGATCTTAAACGCCTCCCATACCGTCTCCTGGCACACTGTGGACAAAACACACAAACACACAATCACACAAACACAAGATCACACAAACACACCATCATCTTAGATAACCAGGTCATGACTCATGAAGGTTTTGACCAATCAGAGCTGAGCTCCCAAGGTCACAGCAATCTGACCCTTCTTCCAAGATTCGCTAATACTGATTCACGGTTGCAATGATTTCTATTTTCCTGAGACATCCGTATACAGGTAACCACCTAACCTGACCTCCGACCCCTCACCCACAAGCCGTGACCCCACACCTGTGATCCATGACTCTCCAGTTCGCTCAGGTAACTAAATGGACTTATCCTACTTTACTGTGACTTAGCAGCCTGGCTTACCTCCAGTAGGACACCTTAATGTCTTCCAGGTGAGCAGGGGAGAGGGAGGTGTCCCTCAAACTGAGGGCTGGATGTAGGCCAACAGACCTAATCATCTAGTACGTTAAGGCTCATTAGCTACCAGATGTCAAGATGAGCCGCTCCTGGATGGTGCGTGACCTTTGATGACCTGACCTTTAATCTAGACAGAATCTGGTGCTGCCTAAGCACTTTAAACATGCTACATCCTTTGTGTTAGCACAATGTTTTGATATCTCGTCGTTAAGATGTTTGGTATCTAGTTGTTATGATCAGTGACAGATGCTCTCTCTTGGAAGTCGCTTTGGATAAAAGCGTAAAGTACAGTAAAAGACTGTTACTAGGATTTTATATCCCTATTATCTCGTTTTTATATAAGACTTTTTATAATCATTTACCAAATATTTGGAAATTATGCCCCCCACCACCACCACCACACACACAGGCACAGGCGCACACACACACGCACACACACACCCACCCACACACACACACACCCACACACACACACACACACACCCACACACACTCTTACCTCGGAGGTGGAAATAGCTCAGGTGGTTTAACATGGCTTGCTGCACGGTCTCCTGCGCGCACAGTGTGACCCCGCTGGGGAACAGCACGTGCCGCCTGCTCCTCCGCGGTAAGTCTCCCCTGTCCTCCAGGGATCCTTGATGGGCTGGTAACGGAACCCCATTTAGAGGAACAGTCAGTGATGAGAGTCCAACGGGTTCATCCAAATGATCAATTTCAGTAGGAAACCAAACTGGAGCGGCAGCAGGCGCGCGCACCTCATCTGTTTAAGAGAAACACATCAAGTCAGTCAACAGGTGGAATCTGTCCAGACAACCATGAATAAATATGAATAAAGTGTTTAAACTGCACATACCTGCCCGCAGCAAAGATGTCAGAATGATGGCAAGAGCGCATAAAAAGGAATTCCCTGAGAAGTGGAACATGATCAATCCGTCTCGAGCTTTATCGCCTAGGGTTTGATGCTGGGTCAAGTCGGCACGCGCCTCTCCACAGATATATTCACCACCTCGCGAGCTTGCATAGTTCGGAATTCCCCCTCACGCGCATCAGAAGTTCATTGTTCTCAGATGAATCTTTGATCAGATGCTTATTATGACAGCCTCTCCACTCGCCGGTCTCGTGGCTGCAGGGTGCTGAAGACAGCGCGCGCTCTCAGCTCGCCAGATGGGACTTGCAGAGTGGGGGAGATCTCCCTCCTGGGTTTATTCTGCTCTCTAATCTTGTTCTGCTAAGCCTTTTAGCCTAGCTCGTCAAGAAGTTACTGGAGCAGGACTGGGAGGAGAGCTTAGTGCAAAAGAAACGTGGATACATCGAAAGGGAGGAGGGAGGACGAGGAGTGGAGAAGAGGAGGGAGGGAGGGGTAGGAGGAGGAGAGGAGGAGAGGAGGAGGGAGGGAGGGATGGAGGAAGAGGAGGGAGGGAGGGGTAGGAGGAGGAGAGGAGGAGAGGAGGAGGGAGGGAGGGATGGAGGAAGAGGAGTGGAGAAGAGGAGGGAGGGAGGGGTAGGAGGAGGAGAGGAGGAGAGGAGGAGGGAGGGATGGAGGGAGAGGAGTAGAGGAGGGAGGGAGGGGTAGGAGGAGGAGAGGAGAAGGGAGGGAGGGAGTGGTAGGAGAGGAGGAGGAGAGGAGGAGGAGGGAGGGAGGAAGAAGAGGAGGGAAGAGGAAGAGAGGAAGAAGATGTGAAGGAGAGGAGGTAGGAGGAGGAAGAGGAGGATGAAGAAGAGGAGGGAGGGAGGAGAAAGAGGAGGAGGAAGGAGGAGAAAGAGGAGGAGGAAGGAGGAGAAAGAGGAGGAGGAAGGAGGAGAAAGAGGAGGAGGAAGGAGGAGAAAGAGGAGGAGGAAGGAGGAGAAAGAGGAGGAGGAAGGAGGAGAAAGAGGAGGAGGAAGGAGGAGAAAGAGGAGGAGGAAGCCACCCACAGGGAGAGCTGACAGGAAGCATGAAAGCACCCTGACCATCATCATCATCATCATCATCATGTGACCTTCATCAGGCAGGTTACCAGACTGTCTGACAGGCTTGGCTTCATCACCGGAACTCCTCTGTGTGGAATCAGCACTGACATGCAGAGATCCTCCAACACATCCTACTATAGGCTGCTGCAGCTCCGGAATGCTTCTAGAACACACATGTAGACTACACATGTACAAATCAATCAAATAGAGTCTAAAGCCCTTTTCACAAGTAACATCACAGAGACATTTGCAAATTGTCCATAGAAATGCACTTAAACTCACCCAAACCCCTAAACACGTCTCTGGGTTCAGTGGGCTGTGGACATGTTCTAATCCGAGAGGAACATTTAGATCATTGACACAGATGTTGTTGTTAGGTTTTGACCCAGAGGGTCATAACAGCCTAATTACTCTTCAGCAAAAATCAAGGATGGATGACCCTTGGAGAAGCTTTAAGCAGCCTGATTTTAGCAAGCTAGTCTGGGAAGGAACCTGGAGATCATGTGGCTGGGAGCTCCAGCTGAAATCCTGTGTGTGTGTGCTGGTGTGTGTGTGTGTGCTGGTGTGTGTGTGTGTGCTGGTGTGTGTGTGTGTGCTGGTGTGTGTGTGTGTGTGTGCTGGTGTGTGTGTGCTGCAGTCAAAGTGGGTGATGCGTTGAGGCTCAGAGAAAATTCAGCTGTGAGCGTGTGTGTGTGTGTGTGTGTCACCTCCCATAACACCTCACTCTCGCTCTTTTTAAATACATCCAACGCTCATGTCGATCAATTCAGACCAGGCTTCTACTCTGGTCTATTCCAGCACTTTCTAGTTTATATAAGATGTTAGATGATGATCGTTTGAAAATAGAATTTCTCTGTGTCGCATTATCGCACATTTGTATTTTAGTTTCCAAATATAAAGATCTAACTTTTACTCCTGTATTTAAATAGCTTGTCCAGAACAATACCCATTTGTGACAACAACAGCAAATTAGCTAAAGCAGCACTCGACCCCCCCTCCCAACTATATGGTATTTTACCAAACTTGACATTAACCATAGATTTGTTTACACCCATCATCTGATCTCCAAAGAAGCACCTGCAGATCGGTTGAACGTCTCCCTGATCAGCCATCACACACGGATGTTACATCACCTAAAAACCCCTCACAGGTCAAAAGGTGACTCAGCGATGACAACAAATGAACTAATCATGTCTGAAAGCTTTGTACCGTTAAGCGTAACGGAGGGAAGGTCAAGGGTCACCGAGTCACAACGCTGGCGCCAACGATCAACAACGATGTCGTTCATTGGTTAGGCTTGGAGCCAATCGGTTAGGCTTGGAGCCAATCGGTTAGGCTTGGGGCCAAGGCTATTGTGCTGCAAACAACAGCTTGCGTAGAGTAACTGTGATGCCTGTTGAGCTTTTTACTCTCTTGTAACTTGAGATAATTAACAGAAAACCGGAAGTGGGTAATCAAACACACACACACACACACAAGTTCAATACCTGACATTTGATCACACTGGAATGTGTGTAAATCACTGTGGAGGACACTGACAAGGATATAACTTTTCTGTCCATCTGAACACATTAGAAATGACTTCCTATGTTCTGAGGTTTGGGAACATGGTCTCCTGTCCTGACTGAAGGAGATGGATGGTCTGTGGTTAGTCTATGGAGGAGATAAGTGGGGGAGGAGGATTAGAAGGGAGGCAGAAAGGGGGAGACAGAAGGGGAGTGGGGGGGAGGTCTCAGTCATAGACAGTAAACAGGTCTAATCTGGGAGTCTATCTGGGATCAGATTACTGTACTGAGAATGGAAGTAATCAAACAAGAAGATGAACTAAATAGAGCCTTTCTCTAGGAGACCAGAACACACCTGGACTGTACCACCTGAACACACCTGGACTGTACCACCTGGACACACCTGGACTGTACCACCTGGACACACCTGGACTGTACCACCTGGACACACCTGGACTGTACCACCTGGACACACCTGGACTGTACCACCTGGACACACCTGGACTGTACCACCTGGACACACCTGGACTGTACCACCTGGACACACCTGGACTGTACCACCTGGACACACCTGGACTGTACCACCTGGACACACCTGGACTGTACCACCTGGACACACCTGGACTGTACCATCTGGACACACCTGGACTGTACCACCTGGACACACCTGGACTGTACCACCTGGACACACCTGGACTGTACCACCTGGACACACCTGGACTGTACCATCTGGACACACCTGGACTGTACCATCTGGACAGTACCATCTGGACACACCTGGACTGTACCACCTGGACTGTACCATCTAGACACATCTGGACACACCTGGACTGTACCACCTGGACACACCTGGACTGTACCATCTGGACACACCTGGACTGTACCATCTGGACAGTACCATCTGGACACACCTGGACTGTACCACCTGGACTGTACCATCTAGACACATCTGGACACACCTGGACTGTACCACCTGGACTGTACCAGTCTGAGGAGGAGGGGGAAGACATGAGACCAGAGCACATCTGGACACTGGGGTTAATGTTGGGGATATAGAAGGGAGAGTGTGAAGGAGTGGGAATCGAACCGGAGCACCTGCAATAAGGCCTCAGCCTACATGATACACAGAGGTGAGCTATTACCCAGAATACCTGAGGAGGCTATAAGAGGTCACTTACTCAGTGATGTTCAAATGCATTCCTGAAAAACACACTCAGACATGAAAATGTTGGTCTATATACAATTTTAATATATTTAACATCCCAACCCCTTGCTTTTTGTCTTCAATATAAACATCCTACAAACTTTTAAAATATTTGTTATAAAAAAAATAAGAAATAAAAAAAGTTTACATATGACTTAAATTTATGGGGGAAAAAAAGCAAATACTAACCAAAAGTAAAAAAAATACATTTCCTGACATGTCTTGGAATATTAGCTTCACATGATACCAGTTGGTAAAAGTGACTGTGGACAAAATACCCAAACATGTGTCGTATCTCTGGTGAACCCTGGTCAACCCTCTGGTGAACCCTGGTGAACCCCCTGGTGAACCCTGGTCAACCCCCTGGTGAACCCTGGTCAACCCTCTGGTGAACCCTGGTCAACCCCCTGGTGAACCCTGGTCAACCCTCTGGTGAACCCTGGTCAACCCTCTGGTGAACCCTGGTCAACCCTCTGGTGAACCCTGGTCAACCCTCTGGTGAACCCTGGTCAACCCCCTGGTGAACCCTGGTCAACCCCCTGGTGAACCCTGGTCAACCCCCTGGTGAACCCTGGTCAACCCTCTGGTGAACCCTGGTCAACCCCCTGGTGAACCCTGGTCAACCCTCTGGTGAACCCTGGTCAACCCTCTGGTGAACCCTGGTCAACCCCCTGGTGAACCCTGGTCAACCCCCTGGTGAACCCTGGTCAACCCCCTGGTGAACCCTGGTCAACCTGCTTCTAGACTTAAGAAAGGTTTCGTCCGAACAGAAAAACATCCGTTCAAGTGTCATGTGATCCTGACCCCAGTCCTCTGCAAGGCACCAACACACCGAACAACAGAAGAACATCATACTGTAATCCTTCATACGTGCTTCATGTGACTTGCTTCAATTAATGTATGACGTTTGAACAAGCCCACTGTGAACTACTCACATAGCTGCAGGAAGTACAATCTATACAAACATATCGAAATATTAGTAGAAATAACTTCAGATCACATTCTGATATGTCCATTGCTCAGTATGAGCCAAATTAATTACAAAAAAAACGCCTGAAAGACTACAAGTCTTCTAGCTGCCTACAATTCCCAGGGTTCCATTGTCCCTCTGGAGCCTGTAGAGACGTAGTATCAGATCACGAATCTCGTCTCGTTTCCTGCGTACCTGTTGCCGTGGGAACCACAGTTCCAGGCGTAGGGGGAGTTCAAAATGCACCACAGGATCCTTGAGGGAGGGAGAGAGCTTTAGGGTGAGTGTGTGTGTGTGTGTGTGTGTGTGTGAGAGATTGAGGAAGTTAGAGTGGTTGAAGGAAGCAGCCTGGCATGTGTGTTTATACACTCGTGTGTGGCATGCCTGCATGTTTATATACGTGTGTGGCATGCGTGTGTTTATACATGCTTGGGTGGCGTGCGTGTGTTTATACATGCGTGTGTGTTTATACACCTGTGTGTCATGCGTGTGTGTTTATACACCTGTGTGTGTCATGCGTGTGTGTTTATACACCTGTGTGTGTCATGCGTGTGTGTTTATACACCTGTGTGTGTCATGCGTGTGTGTTTATACACCTGTGTGTGTCATGCGTGTGTGTTTATACACCTGTGTGTGTCATGCGTGTGTGTTTATACACCTGTGTGTGTCATGCGTGTGTGTTTATACACCTGTGTGTGTCATGCGTGTGTGTTTATACACCTGTGTGTGTCATGCGTGTGCGAGGCTGCGCGGGCATGTCACCTGCAGGAAGCTCTGGACGTACTGCAGCAGGTACAGGCCGCAGTCGCTGCTGTTGTCCTGCAGGGGGACCCGGCAGTGAGAGCAGCTCATCTGCTCACAGCTGAAGTCTCTCTCTGAGCCTCGACGCACCTCCCACTCTGACTGCAGGTACCTGAACACACAGCAGAGTCAACACAGCAGCACACACACACACACACACACACACACACACCTCCCACTCTGACTGCAGGTACCTGAACACACAGCAGAGTCAATACAGCAGCACACACACACACACACACACACACACCTCCCACTCTGACTGCAAGTACCTGAACACACAGCAGAGTCAACACAGCAGCACACACACACACCAGCACACACACCTCCCACTCTGACTGCAGGTACCTGAACACACAGCAGAGTCAACACAGCAGCACACACACACACACACACCTCCCACTCTGACTGCAGGTACCTGAACACACAGCAGAGTCAACACAGCAGCACACACACACACACACACCTCCCACTCTGACTGCAGGTACCTGAACACACAGCAGAGTCAACACAGCAGCACACACACACACACACACCTCCCACTCTGACTGCAGGTACCTGAACACACAGCAGAGTCAACACAGCAGCACACACACACACACACCAGCACACACACCTCCCACTCTGACTGCAGGTACCTGAACACACAGCAGAGTCAACACAGCAGCACACACACACACACACACACACCTCCCACTCTGACTGCAGGTACCTGAACACACAGCAGAGTCAATACAGCAGCACACACACACACACCTCCCACTCTGACTGCAAGTACCTGAACACACAGCAGAGTCAATACAGCAGCACACACACACACACCAGCACACACACACACACCAGCACACACACCAGCACACACACACACACACGTGTATACACACCAGCACACACACCAGCACACACACACACCAGCACACACACACACACACCAGCGCGCGCACACACACACAGATAAAAGACACACGTACTCCCGTAGCAGTTTGTGGACGCGTTCATGGAGAGAGAACCTGAGTGAGTCCATGATGAGAATGCAGGGTCTGGAGGAAGACGAGAGAGAGACGAGAGAGCATGATCACACACTCAAATACACACACCCTCAAATACACACACCCTCAAATACACACACCCTCAAATACACACACCCTCAAATACACACACCCTTCATTAGAATCAGGTGTGTTGGAGCAGGGAAAAATCTAGAACTGTCAGGACAGCGGCCCTCAAGGACCAGGACTGCCCACCTCCTAAACACATGTTATTCATAGCCTGGCTCGTGTTTATTGGCGTTAGCATATCATCATCATCATCATCATCTTCATCATCATCCACTCACCTCTTACAAACGATGTGTCTGTGGCAGGTCATCTGAGTGCAGTCCTGGAGAGGAGACAGAGAGCCAGAGTTAGAGACATGGGAAAGACTCCTGGATAGAGAAACCAACAACCCAGAGAGGAAGGTTCTTACCACAGGACTAGGTGGAGACTGCACAGTGGATTCAGAGGGGGGGCTCACCGAAACACCTGGAGAGAACGCTCACCATCATCATCACCACCATCTTCATCATCATCATCATCACCACCATCTTCATCATCATCATCATCATCCTAACCACCATCTTCATCATCATAATTTCATCATTATCATCATCACCATTATCATCATCTTCATAACCACCATCTTCATCATCACCACCATCACCATCACCTCCCCTCTCCTTCAGCCCCAGAAGTCACCTCTCTACCTTGGTACAGGTGCTACCTGCTGTTCCTAACAGCTGCTATCCCACCACAGGAGTCATCAACAGAGCAGGGACTGGGATTTATATTGGCTTCCTGGGATTGGTCAAAGAGGTTGGTGAAAACCTGGAGAAGCCCCACATACCCATCGGCCTATCAGGAGCCTGGCTGATGATGTTCTTGGCCCCGGAGGCCTCCTGTTCAGCCTGGGGCTTGCCTGAGTTCTCCTCCCCGGGTTCCCATGTGTCGTACTGGGGCTCTTCCAGACCGGGGAAGCAGATGACCACCAGGTACCAGTGAGATCTGAGAGAAAGAGGAGAGGATGTTTAAATCATTGAACATCATGTTTTCATTTAGCCACTTAATAGAGTCCATGTTTTTGCAGACTTACTCCTGATTGACAGGCACAAACAGGAAGTCCTTTTTGAAGATGTCAACGTGTCGCGTCCAGTTTTTCACTCGATGGTGCCTCTTCTGACGAGAACTGGAAGTACAGGACAGAGAACACTGAGGGAGGGGTGTTACCCGAGACTGAGAGACACACACACACACACTCAGACACTCTCTCATTCACACACACACACACACACAAACACTCCCTCTCTCCCTCTCTCTCCTTCTCTCTCCCTCTCTCTCCCTCTCTCTGTCTCTCTGTCACTCTCTCCCTCTCTCTCTGTCTCTCCCTCTCTCTCTCTCTCTCCCTCTCTCTGTCTCTCTCTCCCTCTCTCTCTCTCTCTCTCTCTCTCTCTCTGTCTCTCTCTCTGTCTCTCTCTCTCTCTCCCTCTCTCTGTCTCTCTCTCACTGTTCTTGTGTTCTTACGTGGTGCTGGATCCGTCTTCACTGGCGTTGTCCCTGCGGGTGAGCTGCTTAAAGAAGAAGCTGCTGAACACATGAGAGCGACCAGACACATCTGGAGCAGCTTCTAAGATCAGGTACCTGGAGGACACACACACACAGTCAGAGACACACACACACACATAGACAGACAGACACAGGTCCAGTCAGTACACACAGTCTAGTGAAGCGATGCTTTGTGTCCCATGTCTTTCCGTCACTCACTTGAGGTAGAAGTCGATGATGACGTCATTCAGGAACTGGCCGTTGTTGAGACACTCCAAGTCTTCCATCGCCACGGTGATCCCCCCCTTAATCGGAGGAGGGGGGAACTGAATCAGCCTGATCAGAGAGAGAGAGAGAGGGGGGGGGGGGAAGGAAGGAAGAACGATGGGCTCAAACATATTGAGGCAGTTCAGCAGAACGTAGCAGGCAGCCATGTTGGTGAGGTCACAGAGTCCCTACTTGCCTAGCAGGCAGCCATGTTGGTGAGGTCACAGAGTCCCTACTTGCCTAGCAGGCAGCCATGTTGGTGAGGTCAAAGAGTCCCTACTTGCCTAGCAGGCAGCCATGTTGGTGAGGTCAAAGAGTCCCTACTTGCCTGGCAGGCAGCCATGTTGGTGAGGTCACAGAGTCCCTACTTGCCTGGCAGGCAGCCATGTTGGTGAGGTCACAGAGTCCCTACTTGCCTGGCAGGCAGCCATGTTGGTGAGGTCACAGAGTCCCTACTTGCCTGGCAGGCAGCCATGTTGGTGAGGTCGCAGAGTCCCTACTTGCCTAGCAGGCAGCCATGTTGGTGAGGTCACAGAGTCCCTACTTGCCTGGCAGGCAGCCATGTTGGTGAGGTCACAGGGCTCCCACTCACCTGCGTGCTGGTCCTCTGTGTTTGTGGCGACTCCAGCTGTCGTCTGGTTTGAGGGAGAGGGAGACGGAGTAGGAAGCCCCAACTCTGCGATGACACAGCGTGTACACAGGTGTGGGCGGGGACACACCCTCCTGTGGGCGGGGCAAACAGGATAGGGCCTCTTAATTACGTATTTCTAGTGACAATGTAGCTCATAGGACAGATGAGTGGTTAGGGAGTTGGCTGGTAATCAGAATGTTGCTCGTTCGATTCCCGGCTGTGGCTACATGACGTTGTGTCCTTGGGCAAGGCACGTCACCCTACTTGCCTCAGGGGGGAATGTCCCTGTACTGTGCTGTCGCTCTGGATAAGAGTGTCTGATAAAATGATTACATGTAAAAATGTAAACACTGTATTTTGTTCTCCATCTTTCATCTGTTACTGCTCACCTTTATAGAAGGTCCAGCCTTCAGCTTCTGGTCCCTCTCAAGATTCAGTCCGTCTTTCTGTGACCCCATATGTGACTCTGTCAGTAGTTCTGTTGATGACTTCATCTGTGGCTCAGCCTGGGTGCTAGCTGGGGTGCTAGCCTGAATGCTAGCCTGGGTACTAGCCGGGTTGCTAGCTGGGGTGCTAGCCTGAATGCTAGCCTGGGTGCTAGCCTGAATGCTAGCCTGAATGCTAGCCTGAGTGCTAGCTTGAATGCTAGCCTGGGTGTTAGCCTGAGTGCTAGCCTGGGTGCTAGCCTGGGTGCTAGCCTGAGTGCTAGCTTGAGTGCTAGCTTGAATGCTAGCCTGGGTGCTAACCTGAATGCTAGCCTGGCTGTGGTCCTCTGACTCTATCTCCTTCTCTCCATCTGACCACAGCACCTCATCCCCTGTTTCCTCATCCCCAGTCTGAACACTGTCCAGCACCAGGACCCGGGTCTCTGGCTGGGGCCGGTCTGCAGGGCAGAGCTGGAGGAGCAGGTGGTCGTCCGTGTCGCTGCTGTTGATGAGCTCCAGGCTCTCCTTCAGGGTCAGGCTGGGGGTCTGGGCCAGGCCGTGGGAGGAGCTGCAGGGGGTCTGGTAGGGCCAGGCTCCCAGGCAGAGGATGTCCAGGTTGGAGCGACACAGAGCTCCCTCCACCCCCTCCATAGAGGAGCTCAGACTGAGCAGCAGGAAGGGGCTGGGCTGGTCTGCTCACACACACACACACACACACACACACAGACAGACACACAGACACACACAAACACACAGACACACACACACAGACAGACACACACACACAAACACACAGACAGACACACACACAGATACACACAAACACATCCAAACAAAGGGATAAGGCCTCAGAAATGCACAAGAAATCCACAATTAATCTTCCTAATGCAACTTAGATCGCCTGATAAGGTTCAATGAGGTAGAAAAAAACTACGAATTGAAAGCGTTAAGCGATATGGACCCTCACCAGCCGAAGAGGCGGGGCCTGACTTGATAGACATGTTTCGAAGCTGCCTCTGGACGCAGACGGCCTGGGCGTTGGAGAGGTAGAGGAGGAGGAGGGTGGGGGGTGGGGAGGACGCCCTGCCCGGGGGGCCCTTCCAGGACAGACCCTGACCAATCAGATCACTCTGCTCCCACACGCTGTACCTCCACAGCCCAGGGTGCTGCAGGAGCACCTGCGCGGGGCCACGCCCACCTAGGGAACACAGGTAAACCAGACAACCAGCCAATCAGATAACTAGCCAGCCAGCCAATCTATTGGACAGTGAGCCAGCCAAGCAATTAGATAGCTAGGGAGTCAGCCAGCCAATTGGCTAGTCAGTTCCCATCATTTGAAAAGGTCAATGTTGGAGCACTCCTACTGATTAACAGATACAAACATGGCACTTACACACACACACACACACACACACAGTATAGTTCAGGAATCAAGAAGTTAATCTGTGGCTAATCTGCAAAGGTGGATTTCGGGAAGAGGAAGGTGAAAAGACTCACTAATACCACAGTCTTATCCTGACACACACACACACACACAGAGAAACGCAGACATAACGCAGAAATAGCCCGGTAATCTGAGGCAGAGCACTGCGTGCAGACAGTGCTGACGAGGATCTTACTAGATCTTCAGGAGAGAGAGGACACACAGGGTTACAGGCAGGCAACAGGGGAACACACACACACACACGCTCAATCCCTCTCATGTTAACTCAATCTCGTGTGTAAATGCATTCTCTCTTACAAACACGTAATCTCTGGCATGTAAACTTGCTCTCGTGTAA
This sequence comes from Protosalanx chinensis, assembly GCA_030340685.1. NCBI lineage: Eukaryota > Metazoa > Chordata > Actinopteri > Osmeriformes > Salangidae > Protosalanx > Protosalanx chinensis. Next base: position 897,674 of record CM059319.1, read on the forward strand.
AAGCAGTGTTTTACACACAGCCTGGAGCTCAGCAGAATCATGCTAACGGACTCTCATGCCAAGTTACCCACTCTAACACACGACCAAGCACATGATCTGCCTGGAGAGGGGAGAGGGGAGAGACAGGGAGAGAGGGGGAGAGAGGGAGAGACACTGAGAGAGAGAGGGAGAGAGACGCAGAGAGAGAGAGAGGGAGAGAGAGACACAGAGAGAGAGAGAGAGAGAGACACAGAGAGAGAGAGAGGGAGAGAGAGACACAGAGAGAGAGAGAGAGAAAGAGAGAAAGAGAGAGACAGACAGAGAGAGAGAGAGAGGGAGAGAAATAAAGGGAGGGAGAGAGAAAGCGAGGAAGACAGACAGAGAGAGAGAAGGAGAGAGAGAGAGTTACAGGATGTCATTGTCACCTTTCAGAGGTATGGTGATTCTCTGTGCTGAGACCTGCAGGAGACAAACAGACATGCAGGAGTATCTGTTAGGGAACGATACTGAACGTGTGGAAGCCTGTTCAGTGTGTGTGTGTGTGTGTGTGTGTGCAGGCCTCTCTCACCCTGGCCTCTGCGCTGGCCTGAGCCCACACCCCCCCCCAGAAGAGGTGAGTGAAGGGGAGGCTGCTGGGGTAGTCGGACTGAGAGGAGGAGGGGGGGGGCAGAGAGGGAAACCTTGGGACGCTCAAACGGATCAACTGGAAGACAGAGAGGTCAGAGGTCAGAGACACACTGCACACACAGCAGCCATCGATCATGCTGCCGCTCATGAAATAACTAAATAAAAAACATCTAAATATATTTTTTAACCGGTACAATTTTACCGGTTAAAATTTGAGTTCTCTAATCTAGAGTTGTTTTTCAATTTCAACTTTTTGATCTGCTATTGCATATTAAAATACATAAATGCTGTTGTTCCATTGAGAATGACTTCTGGATGGGGGTCGAAATGTGTTGATTTTGAAAACGGTGTCCAGATGAGAACTTCTGAAACCTTTTCTATGTTGTTCCTGAGGTTAAGACTTACCTTAGGGGTGTTCCTTTGCATCCAGCTGTTGTTCATCTGTGGGGTTGGGCCCTGCAGAGAGGCAGCTCTGTGGGGCTCCAGCTCCCCCTGTGGCTGGAGGCGAGAACTGCAGGAGGACTGGGGAGTCTGGACACCACCTGAGAGTTCATCATCATCACTGGACAGGACAACTACACACACACATGCACGCGCACACACACACACACACGCACACACACACACAAACACACACAAACACACACAAGAGCAGAAATTACTGCGTTTGATTGAATAAAAATACATGAACAAGAGGGATGAAGAGATGGAGGCAAAGGAAAATGTGTGTGTGTGTGTGTGTGTGTGTGTGATGTAAAACTGCACTTACTGGGTTCCACAGTGCAAGGCGTGGAGGGGTTCGATCTGAGGGCCCCTCTCCTCCCCCTGACCCCCAGCCCCAGTCTCACCCCAGACCCGGGAACCGGGCTCTCCCCATCGCCCTCCTCCATCCCCGTGATCATCATCACGATCCCAGGGGGATCGGAGGGGCCCTGCCCGGCCAGGCGGGGGCGTTTGGGGTTGGCAGACCCCTCTGAGGGCCCGGCCCCAGCCTCGGGCCCCCGGGTCTCCCCAGACAGGCGCAGCACGCTCCTCCTGGAGCTCCAGGATCCAGACAGGCCCCGTCCTCGGCTCTGCAGCCTGCTGTTACAGCGCAGCATGGGCCTCTGACAGAGCAGCAGGACAGCAGGTCAGCTTCAAACTGGACTTCAGCGATCAGAACCACCAGTTCAAAGTGATCTTAACTAAGGGTCTGCTTCGTGACACGGTTTGTCTTTGTTTTTTTTGTTTTTTTACACTACCTCATTGCCTTCCGCATCACTTCCTGAATCGGTGTCCCAGGCCCCGATGAATTGTGGGGGATGCGGTTCCTGCAGCCTGATAGGACCAACCTGAGTCCTCCCTCGGTCTGCAGAGACACATCACACACATTTACCTCAGACTTTGAGGCCAAGAACACGACGAACCCTTTTTAGCAGGGAGAACACGTGTGTGTATGTGTGTGTGTGTGTGTGTGAAAGAGAAAACAGAGAGAGAGAGAGAGAGAGAGCGCGATAGAGGGATGTTCAGCTTTCTCACCTCTTGGTCTGCATCTCTGTTCCTCTCCATTGACTCCATCTTCTCCAACGATCACCATCTTCACCACCTCCTCGTCCTCCTCATCCTCTTCCTCCTCCTCCTCCTCTTCTTCCTCCTCAGATGCTCTTTGATGGCAAGACCTAAGAAACAAAGAGGGAAGAAGATCTCACACACACCCCAGAACCACGCAAGCTGAGAGCCTGGGTGATCAGTAGCAGAGAGATGCAGACCAAACCAAACCAACTTCAGCTCATCCAATGACATGACATTCAGTCATTTAGCAGACGCTCTTATCCAGAGAGCAAGTACAGGGACGTTCACCTGAGGAAAGTAGGGTGCCTTCCCCCCACCCCCCCCAAGGACACAACGTAATGTTGACGCACCCAGGGGTTCGAACCAGACACCTTCTGATTACTAGCCTGACACCCTAACCGACTGCGGCCACACGACTATCCAAGCAGAATACCTTCAAAACAGAAGTGCCCCCCTTTCCAACCCAGTTTCCTCAAGGGAAAGTGTTTGGTGTCAGAAGGCATACCTCCTCCTGTCCTGAAGGGGCCTGGTGGGAGGATCCGCAGCAGGGAGTGAGGCTCTCCTCTTCAGGCCGTTCTGGGTGTAGCGCCCTGGGGCTGTGGGATCCTGCAAGCCAGGTTTTAGGCTGCTGCCTGGGGGTTCAGCTCTGTCTCTGTATCCCTCCTCCATCATCCAATCCTCTCCTGGTTCATCCTCCTCCTCCTCCTCTCCTCCTCCTCTCCATGTCTCTCTGCTGTACTGGGATGCCCTCCCCCAGGCCCCTCTCCCCTGGCCCCTCTCTGTCTCCTGGGCCTCCTGGCTGTGTCTGGTCTTGTGGAGGTAGTCACGCCCCACCTTTGTGGTCAGGATGTCAGTAAGGACCAGCTGAGGCTGCCTGTCGAGAGACAGAACCTGGGTCACATCCACTCAGAGCTCCGCCACGCTTCCACTTCTCTTCTTCCAGCTGCAATGTTTGATAGTCACATTACATTTCTTTTTAAATGTATTATACGCCAGCTGGTTGATCGAAAGTCAGCTGTGAGTTGGGGCAGCGTGGGGGGGTGGGGGGGGTGGGGGGGGGGGAGCACAGAGGCGGGGCTGCTGTAAATAGTCAGCGTGTCCTGTGTTGTTAAGATATGCTTTTCCACCACAGCAGCAGGTCTAAAGGACAGGCCCTCACGTAGCTTGTTTATGCATTGAGAAAGAGAGACGCCTAGTGAGCGTTTTGGGGTACTGCAACTGAAACTCACATGGGCCGTTTACCTGTGGAAGCAAACGCAGCTCTCCTTGATGGTTAGTCCAGCTTACCTGACCATGTCGCACTGTGACAGCGCCCCCTGGCTGCGATCCTCAAACACCTCCTCCTGCTGAGGATCCTGCTGGACACTGCTGGACCTGAGCCCCTCACACTGACTCCAGGGGAGCTGTTAACCAGAGATAAGAGAGGGGGAGGGAGAGAGAGAGAGAGAGAAGAAGGAGGAGAGGAGGGAGGGAGGGAGAGGGAGAGAGAGGAAGAAGGGGGAGGGAGAGAGAGAGGGGAAGGAGGAGAACAGGGAGGGAGGGAGGGAGGGAAGAAAAGAGAGAGGGCGGAGGAGGAGGGGGAGGGAGAGAGAGAGGAAGGAGGAGAGGTGAGAGGGAGGGGGAGAGAGAGAGAGAGAGGAGGAGGGGGAGGGAGAGAGAGAAAGGAGGAAGGAGAGAGAGAGAGGAATGAGGAGAGGAGGGAGGGAGGGAGGGAAGAAAAGAGAGAGAGAGAGAGAGAGAGAAAGGAGCACAGATGGACCATGACGTTTTTTTTATCCTTTCACAGGATTGGTAAACATTGGTCATCTTGAACACTGTTTTTATTTTGTTACTCTGCTAACATCAGCTTGATAGCGTTTAAACCGTATCAAACAACAGAACATTGAACCTTATTACTGACTTCACCTGTGAGGTCGTATCTTAACCACCAGACTGGGAAGAGGAATGTGCAGAACGTACCATGGAATCCTCCCCTTTGTCCAACGCTGGGGACATGGTTAAGGATTTCCTGCGGTCCATCATGCTGAATGGCACAGTGTTCAGCCTGGCACAGTGTTCAGCCTGGCACAGTGTTCAGCCTGGCACAGTGTTCAGCCTGGCACAGTGTTCAGCCTGGCACAGTGTTCAGCCTGGCACAGTGTTCAGCCTGGCACAGTGTTCAGCCTGGCCCAGTGTTCAGCCTGGCACAGTGTTAAGCCTGGCACAGTGTTCAGCCTGGCACAGGGTTCAGCCTGGCACAGTGTTCAGCCTGGCACAGTGTTCAGCCTGGCACAGTGTTCAGCCTGGCACAGTGTTCAGCCTGGCAGTGTTCAGCGTGGCACAGTGTTCAGCCTGGCACAGTGTTCAGCCTGGCACAGTGTTCAGCCTGGCACAGTGTTCAGCCTGGCACAGTGTTCAGCCTGGCAGTGTTCAGCCTGGCACCCTGGCACAGTGTTCAGCCTGGCAGTGTTCAGCGTGGCAGTGTTCAGCCTGGCACAGTGTTCAGCCTGGCACAGTGTTCAGCCTGGCACAGTGTTCAGCCTGGCACAGTGTTCAGCCTGGCAGTGTTCAGCCTGGCACAGTGTTCAGCCTGGCACAGTGTTCAGCCTGGCACAGTGTTCAGCCTGGCACAGTGTTCAGCCTGGCACAGTGTTCACCCTGGCACAGTGTTCAGCCTGGCACAGTGTTCAGCCTGGCAGTGTTCAGCCTGGCACAGTGTTCAGCCTGGCAGTGTTCAGCCTGGCACAGTGTCCAGCCTTCCTGCTCTTTAAAAACAGACAAACCAGATGATAACTTCACTATTTAAGTATCAGACTCAGACAGTTTTCTGTCCTACTGCCTCTTCTGTGTTATTCTGCTGGTTCTGTAATGTGAAGCATCATGAATGTGTTGTTATTATTATCAGGAGGACCAGGATCCCTGAAACACTCATTTGATTCAAACATAACTTAGTGTGTCCATGGTCTGTGCATGTGTGCCTCTCTCTAGACCCTCCATCACTATCTGCTTACATTAACACATCCAGTTCAACACCTTCTGATGCGTATAGAGGTAAACACAGCTAGATAGATGGTACCATGTCTTTAGCAGTTAGCTAGGTCAGGTTTGTCAAAAACAGCCAGACATGTATTTAGCTTCATATTAAGCATGTTATACTGGCTGGATGGTGCTTATGAAAGCTCAGTGGCTAGAGAAGAAGCGTGTAAAATATTATTAAGGTTTTTAGTTTAAATCTAAGTTTAGATGTATTATCATCTTGCTAGCTGTAGCCATAGCAACAAGAGCTCGGCTAGCATAGCAGCAAGCTAACTGATGGATATTATCTGGTCAGCAGGCTCCACTTACCCAATAAACTCCTGGGTAAATGTGAATATTAATCTTGTAAATCAATCTGAGAACAGAAAACAGGATAGTTGATCTACTGAAACACGACTTTAAACATCTAAACAGTCTTTAAAGATTCTAACATGGTAACACTGTGTGCTCGCAAAGATAAAGCACTTCCGCATTACAACAACTGCTTCCGGTAGTTACCTAAAGTTGACAGTCCTCCAGCTCATAGACATTACATAGACGTTAGAAAGTTTATAATTATAATCATTAATTAAAGTTTATAATGTCTATGGTCCAGATCCTTAAAGAACAAATCTGCAACCTGTTTTATTGGCTTTATAAATCATTAAAATAGATGGATGTGAATATTTATCCATTTAAAATAGGAATACTATAAATGTATGCGTAAAATGTGATCTTGGCCATTTGGATTAACCACCTCAATCCTTCAAGGTATCACCATGATTTTATCTAAAAATATTGTTTGTTGTTGTTGCTGCTGATAACAGTTGATCTCTGTAACTGGCCTTGACTGTGTCTAATTCAAATATGTACTTCCATTACTGAGCCTGGTTCGTCTTGAATTACCCATACTTACTTCTTTAATGTAGGATTAAAGACAAAACCACTGTTTTTGTAAAACTGCACTTTTATGGTGCTGCACAAATAAAGAAGACAGATTATTTACACAAAGACAAACATTCATGCAAGAAATACTGAGTGCATAAGACCTCATGGTACTTGTATACACAAATAAGTACTCATGTACACACAAGTACTCCTTTAGCTGAGCCAAACAACCCAGGACTTGTGTAGTATTAGTATATTTCAAAGGACTATACAAGAATATGTGAATGTTAAATACTTGTTGTGACATGTCTATCTACTTAAGTACTGCACTGATGTATTTTGTTTAAGTAATAATCATTTGATGCAAGTTTAAATCTCAATAAAGGCCATGAATATACTGATAGGAGCTTCAAGCCTCATGAGGTACAGCAAGATTCCCTTCATTTTAAGGTTAAGGTGACCAATCAGCTAGACCTAAACCAAAGCAAACTTAGCAGCTAATTAAAATGAGAGTGTCAGACCACAAATACAATTAAAAGAAATATACACACAGTAACACAACTATAATAATGTTTCCGATTCTACAAGAATCATACACTTAAAATGTCAATCAAAAATGCCCTTAAAATTCATAACACATGATTAGGTTTGTGAAGCACAAAAATGGACGTTTAAAGATTTAAAGATGCTGCTTTGCTGTGCATCCAATATTCTGAAAGGCATCAGTCTGTGAAAGTTATAGGGATTTAACCAACAAGTACACACACACACACACACACACACACATACACACAATCAAAAGGTAACAACAATATTCCATAAGTGCCATACCCCTCTTATTCCCAGACCTCAGACTTCAGTCCAAGCTTGGGCAGGGCATTTTTACATGAAAATGTTAAAACTACAATTCAGAGTTCTCCAGATTCTGTAGGGACAAACTAAAGGCCTGTCTGTCTTCACCCACAGGGCTCCTGAGCACCATGATGAGGATGATGATGATGATGATGATGAAGATCAGGTTTGGGATAGTTTACAGAGGTGTAACAGAGAGCTGAAGAGGTCTGAACCGCATCATTTCCCATCGTCTCATAGAAACGACTCAACAAGGAGGAAATGACTCGTCCAGAAACAACTGTAGCCGAATGTAGTCATTTTATCAGACGCTCTTATCCAGAGAGACTTACAGCAAGTACATGGACATGCCCCCTGGGGAAAGTAGGGGTGAAGTGGCTTGCCCAAGGACATAACGTCATGTTGGCACAGCCGGGAATCGACCTTCCGATCACTAGCCCAACGCCTTAACCACTCAGCCACCTGACTGGGGGGGGGGGGGGGGGGGGGGGGAGGGTTATACGTAGGGTTAAAGGTCATGTGGTGTTTGTGGGCGTAAACAATCAGCCCAAAAAATCTAAATCATTCATCTCTCCAGCGCAATATTTTTTCAACCAAACAGTTGTCGCCGCCGAATCCTCTGCATTTCAATCTTTGAAAGCTTTTAAAGTCTCTTCAAGAAACACGATTAGCATACATCACATATAAACACACACTCACAGTTTTGTTCTGAAACATTTTCCAGTTAAACCTCCATGAGAACGAATCACAGCTAGATCATCGCACCACAGACTAGCGACAAGCTAAGGGCACTTTGAGCCAAACAGGGAGCTCAAGGACGTTTTCGGCGTATAAAAAAAAAAAAGCTTGTCACAACTTGTTTGACCACACCTCCTTCTCTGTCCTCCATGTCCTCCATGTCTCAGTCCCTCACCAGGATGAAGAGAGAGACAACACCAAGTCCATCCATCTGTCCTCTTCCCCAGCCTCCCTCTCTCAGACACCCATGTCCAGTATTCCTTCGTCCGCCACTCCTCCATCAAACATCTCTCCTCCCACCTCCTCCATCTTCACAAGCTCCAAGAGGGGCGTGTCCCAGGATTCCTGCCTCGCAGCCATTGGCTGACCGCCACGTTTCTGGGCGGAGTCTACGCCTCCTGTGGAGTAGACGCCGGAGTCTCCGCTAACTTGGCGGCTGTGCCTGCCGCAGTCTTCCTCCAGACCTGAGGGGGGCGCTGTGAAGCCCAGCTCCAGAGGAGGAGGAGGAGGACTCTGGACCTCCAGCAGGTCCTTCTCCAGACACACGCTGATCTTATCACAGACGAGCTCCGCCTCCCCCTCGGGGCTAAGGAGGCGGGGCAAGTCTGAGTGGATGGAATCCGAGAGGTACTGTGGGGGGGAGGGGGGGAGTAAAAGACAGCGAGAGAGAGAAAGAGTGAAAGAGAAAGAGTTAATGTCAGCATATTCGTACAGAAACTGAATCATCCATCTCCTCAAAACGTCACACTGGCTTTGTGTATGTGTGTGTGCTAACACACCGGCTGTGTGTGTGTGTGTGTGTGTGTGCTTACCTCCTGCATGTGAGAAGGGAGCTGGATGGAAGGGAAAAGGGTGGACTTTAGGACCCTGTAGCCCCTGTAGATACCGTAGGAAGACCCCAGCACAAACAGGAAGGCAAATACCAGGGAGGCCAGGAAGGCCAGGAAGATGAGCCAGTATGAGATCTCACCTGGGAACACACACACACACACACACACACAGAAGACAGACCCACACACACACTTTGTAAACTTTGCAGAAGGAAACACAGCACTCTAACCATCGCTCCAGTTTCTGAACAACAGAAAGTAGACAAACCACATCGACCACTCTTTCAGCAAGGCACCTGTGTGTGTGTCAGTCAATGTGCACGTGTGTGTGTATACTACACGTGTGTGTGTGTGTGTGTGTGTGTGAAGCCACCTCACCTGCGGTCTCCATGCACTGAGCAGGGGTGAAGCTGCTGGTCTTGTTGTAGAAGTCAAAGCGTGACTGAACCCTGACACAGTACCACATCCAGCTCCTCAGCTCAGGAAGGATGACGTGTGTGGAGTCAGAGTTCAGCACGGCAGGCCTCTCACCCTGCACGCACAGAAACACACAGACATGGAGTCCTTCAGCAGACGCTCTTATCCAGAGCCACTTACAGCAAGTACAGGGACCTTCCCCCCACTGAGGCAAACAGGGGTGAAGTGCCACAACGACCACATCAGAACACAGCTGCAACGTTATCCAGCTGTCACATCTCTTGGTTTCTGTCGCAGTGGGTGTGATTGAACTTTGGTCACAAGGTTTGAGAACCCAGGTGTCTTTGATATCAATGAAAATAGAGAAGTAGTAGAAGACGGTATTTTACACCAAGTATTTCAAAATGCTTGAAAAGAAGAACAGAGGGATCTGATCTGAGATCTTTTTTTATGGTCTGAATGAGTTAGGGTTAGCGTGTCGAAGAACTCCTCCACCAACCTGAGGGTCTTCCGATCGACTCCAATAGAGAATACGATAGTATATCTGAGGAATGTTCTCCTTCATGGATATCCCTTCGCTGGTGAGGGGGGGAGAGATGGCCACACCCAGGAGGTTGCTGACAGGCGATAGCTCCACCCTGGATGGCGGGCCAATCTTAGCTGAGGAGAAGCGAAACAAACAAACAAACCATACAGATAACTTGTCATGAATATAATATACTTCAGATTGTATATATATATATATTTTTTTTATTGCTAGTTTAAGATCTGTATATATTTATTGTCTGAAACCATCCTGCCACACAAAATCCAGTGTTTGCCCTGATTTTCATGGCGAATAAACAAAAATCTGATTCTAACACGTGATGATATCTGGGCTTGCTAAGTTTACTTTGCATCTGCACACGTCTTGCTTTCCAGTCCTACGAACTTCCCCTTTTCTCACCGTCCATGTCAGGGCAGAAGTGGACCTGGGCCCAGTCTGAGTGGAGTCCGGAGGAGCTGGCCTGGACCCGGAGGATGTACATGGCGTGGTAGTGCAGCTGGGCCACCGTGAGGTCACAGCTATGCTCTGGACCCACACACACAGAGGTCCACACCTTCCTCTTCCAGTTCAGCTTGTACTTCCTGCCCATGGAAAAGACAACAACAACAAAAAACACTCAAAATGTTGTTGTCTTTCTCTACCAAACTATGGGTTGATAGGTATTAAACAAGCGGCTGACTGGAGAGAGAGAGACAGAGACAGAGTGAAAGAAAGAGAGAGAGAGAGAGAGACAGAGACAGAGAGAGAGACAGAGAGAGAGAGAAAGAGAGAGAGAAAGAGAAAGAAAGAGAGAGAGACAGAGAGAGAGAAAGACAGAGACAGAGAGACAGAAAGAGAGACAGAGAGAAAGAGAGAGACAGAGAGAGAGACAGAGAGAGACAGAGAGAGACAGAGAGAGACAGAGAGAGAGAAAGAGAGACAGAGAAAGGGAGAGTAAAACTTGCAACTTAGCAAGACGTACAAGATGTGTGTGTGTTGACTTACGACAGGTACTGTGTGGTGAAGTTGACAGTGTTCAGTCCAGCTGCCTCATGTTGCCAGGTTAGAACATACTGTGTGTTGAGGGTGTGGAGGGTCAGGTTGGGCTTGGCCAGATCAGTAGGCTGGACTGTGGGGACACAGAAGAGGGAACTTAGAAGGCTGATGGAGGACATCTATCGGATATCCAGGACTGCTACTGACGTGGACATGGACAAATCACACTGAAATTATGAAGATAGGCTTTTGTTTATGGATTCGTCAGAAAATGTAAACTCTCCATCACCCTATTTAGTATATTCTGTACTACTGCAAACCATATGTTAAGCTGTTGACTAATGATTATAATTAATAAGTAATTAGCATGCATAAAGTGTGAGATGTGGTTGTTAGGGACTGAAGATTGAGAGATAAGACAACTTTAGACCAACTCTATTTGCAAAGAGTCATAACTCCTTATGTCAGAGTAACAGCCTGTACCAGGAGTCTTATCTACAGCTACATGCCTTAGGACAAGGGCTGGCCCTAACTAGAGAGGAGTTACATTTAGTCATTCAGGCTGTGGCTACATGACGTTGTGTCCTTGGGCAAGGCACTTCACCCTACTCGCCTCAGGGAGAATGTCCCTGCACTTACTGTAAGTTGCTTTGGATAAAAGCGTCTGCTAAATATGTAAATGTATGGGAACAGTTTATCATTATTAATCTCTTTATGGTTTATGACAGGGCAGGACAACACTGGAATAACCTCAGTAACCAACACAAAAGCTCGACAAAGCTAGAAACCTTATCTATGAGACCTAGATTGGGTTTTCACTACAGGTAGATTGTAAAGAGTTCAACCTTTAACACTGCCTGGGTGTAACCTAGGTGACAATCAAACAGGTAGAAATAGTTTCAGCTGAGCCATGAGACAATCCAAGCGATTATGATGACATGAACTAAATGGAATGTGGTTCAATACACAACATGAGTTGTTTATTGTGATCAGCCTTTAACTCAAACCTTGCTTTCGGTTACTAAGCTCTGCATGATTCATGATGTAGCCTTAGGTTAGAAACTGACTTGAACTTGGGATCATCTGACTTAAGTTCCTCTTGTGTTTCTGACACACCCAGAGTCAGAGTTTGATATTCCAGTTCTGGATGTGGACAATGTCATCTCTACAACACAGTCATGTTTCTAGGAGACATTTTGAAAGGTCTTCTAAAGATGGCTGTACCCAGTTTCACCATAAGACCCCATCAGGCCTAGATACCCCCACATCTGGGGGGGGGGGGGGAGGACACGACATACTGTAGTGTCTATGACTGTCCAACAAGATATTAAAAACATTCACATTGTGTAAAACACACACACACACAAGCTTCCACACACACACGCTCAAATGGAGCTTGGTTCTGTAAAATTAGGTATAACAAAAATATACATGATACCACGAATGCAAATACAGACACTTAATATGATGTACATGGACTTTAATCTGTCCCTATAACAGTCAATAGCATCGTGTCATTCAGGGGTAACTTCACACTAATGACAGCTGACCAGGTAACAATGTTATTACCGGTATGTTGTATGTTGTAGGGTTATGGATGGTGCTGGGCCCAGTAATGTAGATGCCCCACAGCACATGTAACTACCCCCGGTAATAATGTAGATGCCCCACAGTACATGTAACTACCCCCGGTAATAATGTAGATGCCCCACAGCACATGTAACTACCCCTGGTAATAATGTAGATGCCCCACAGCACATGTAACTACCCCTGGTAATAATGTAGATGCCCCACAGCACATGTAACTACCCCTGGTAATAATGTAGATGCCCCACAGCACATGTAACTACCCCTGGTAATAATGTAGACGCCCCACAGCACATGTAACTACCCCTGGTAATAATGTAGATGCCCCACAGCACATGTAACTACCCCTGGTAATAATGTAGATGCCCCACAGCACATGTAACTACCCCGGGTAATAATGTAGATGCCCCACAGCACATGTAACTACCCCTGGTAATAATGTAGATGCCCCACAGCACATGTAACTACCCCGGGTAATAATGTAGATGCCCCACAGCACATGTAACTACCCCCAGTAATAATGTAGATGCCCCACAGCACATGTAACTACCCCCGGTAATAATGTAGATGCCCCACAGCACATGTAACTACCCCAGTAATAATGTAGATGCCCCACAGCACATGTAACTACCCCTGGTAATAATGTAGATGCCCCACAGCACATGTAACTACCCCCGGTAATAATGTAGATGCCCCGCAGCACATATAACTACCCCAGTAATAATGTAGATGCCCCACAGTACATGTAACTACCCCGGGTAATAATGTAGATGCCCCACAGTACATGAAACTACCCCTGGTAATAATGTAGATGTCCCACAGCACATGTAACTACCCCGGGTAATAATGTAGATGCCCCACAGCACATGTAACTACCCCTGGTAATAATGTAGATGCCCCACAGCACATGTAACTACCCCGGGTAATAATGTAGATGCCCCACAGCACATGTAACTACCCCGGGTAATAATGTAGATGCCCCACAGCACATGTAACTACCCCGGGTAATAATTTAGATGCCCCACAGCACATGTAACTACCCCCAGTAATAATGTAGATGCCCCACAGTATATGTAACTACCCCTGGTAATAATGTAGATGCCCCACAGCACATGTAACTACCCCGGGTAATAATGTAGATGCCCCACAGCACATGTAACTACCCCTGGTAATAATGTAGATGCCCCACAGCACATGTAACTACCCCCAGTAATAATGTAGATGCCCCACAGTACATGTAACTACCCCTGGTAATAATGTAGATGCCCCACAGCACATGTAACTACCCCTGGTAATAATGTAGATGCCCCACAGCACATGTAACTACCCCGGGTAATAATGTAGATGCCCCACAGCACATGTAACTACCCCTGGTAATAATGTAGATGCCCCACAGCACATGTAACTACCCCCAGTAATAATGTAGATGCCCCCCCTGGTAAAAGCTTCTTACCGTCAGCTTTGCATGACGTTCCTACAAATCCGAACAGAAATATGGCGACACCGACGTTCATGGCGGAATATTTTCTCGTATTTAAACCTTAAACTGTACAAATGTATTTCTTCCGTCGGTCTGGGTTCCTAATATTTCTTCATATCAGACTAAGACACACATTAGTAACCATTATGTGGTCTGAACCTTTATAATGTCTGTGGTCTGAACTGATCATCCAGCGCTGCCTGTGCACTGCGCATGCCCAGAGTGCGTCATGAGGTCATAATAACATGGTCTCGAGACCGTGGAAAGTGTTATAAAAAAAAAAAAAAAATTACAATTTGAATCAAATGCATTTCCTTTGTTTGAGCCTAACGTTAAGTAAGATGATAAAATAAGAAAATATATGTAAATATGTATAATAATAAAAAATTCAAATAAAACCATAGCTAAAAACCAAACATAAACAAATATTTGATGTTCTAATCTAAACTAAACCATAAGTAAAATATGCATCAAGTGTAAAATGTATGAGAAAAAGCATTCGGTTTGAAGCACATTGATAAGAAACAGAATCAGAATTCGTTTTATTCACCATGCAAGTTACACAAACACAGAATTTACTGTAGCAGGATGGAGCAAACATGGAACATATATGGAACTTAAATAAGAATAAGAAATCATGTACAACACTTCAACATTGTGCAGCCAGACCTTACAAATATAATCTCCTTTCATTAAGACACACTTATCTCTGCTATATCAGTCCAAACACAAAAACACAGCTCAGTGGAAACTTATACGTTGCTATGGGGATCCCACGCCTTCAGACCGTCATGGAACAGTCATCCAAATAGTCAAGTCATCCAGATGGTCATCCAGACAGTGTCGGTGGTCGGTGTGTGTGAGGCTGTGGTCGGTGTGTGTGGGGCTGTGGTCGGTGTGTGTGAGGCTGTGGTCGGTGTGTGTGAGGCTGTGGTCGGTGTGTGTGAGGCTGTGGTCGGTGTGTGTGGGGCTGTGGTCGGTGTGTGTGAGGCTGTGGTCGGTGTGTGTGAGGCTGTGGTCGGTGTGTGTGGGGCTGTGGTCGGTGTGTGTGAGGCTGTGGTCGGTGTGTGTGAGGCTGTGGTCGGTGTGTGTGAGGCTGTGGTCGGTGTGTGTGGGGCTGTGGTCGGTGTGTGTGGGGCTGTGGTCGGTGTGTGTGGGGCTGTGGTCGGTGTGTGTGGGGCTGTGGTCGGTGTGTGTGAGGCTGTGGTCGGTGTGTGTGGGGCTGTGGTCGGTGTGTGTGAGGCTGTGGTCTAACTGAGCGTCCTCTGTCATGACACTCACAGAGTGAATGATTTCCTCTGGAGGGGGGTTGGTCTGTACGGCCAGGAACATGGAGGAACCATGAGGCTTCCACAGACACTGAGGAGGAGAGGGGGAGGAGAGGGGGAGGAGAGGAGGAGAGGGGGAGGAGAGGAGGAGGAGGAGATGAGGAGGAGGAGAGGATGAGAGGAGGAGGAGAGGAGGAGGAGAGGAGGAGGAGAGGAGGAGGAGAGGAGGAGAGGAGGAGGAGAGGGGGAGGAGAGGAGGAGAGGGGGAGGAGGAGAGGAGGAGGAGGAGAGGAGGAGGAGGAGAGGAGGAGGAGGAGAGGAGGAGGAGGAGAGGAGGAGAGGAGGAGGAGAGGAGGAGAGGAGGAGGAGAGGGGGAGGAGAGGAGGAGAGGGGGAGGAGAGGAGGAGGAGAGGAGGAGAGGGGGAGGAGAGGAGGAGGAGGAGAGGAGGAGGAGGAGAGGAGGAGGAGGAGAGGAGGAGAGGAGGAGGAGAGGAGGAGAGGAGGAGGAGAGGGGGAGGAGAGGAGGAGAGGGGGAGGAGAGGAGGAGGAGGAGGAGAGGAGGAGGAGGAGAGGAGGAGGAGGAGAGGGGGAGGAGATGAGGAGGAGGAGAGGAGGGGGAGGAGAGGGGGAGGAGAGGAGGAGGAGAGGAGGAGGAGGAGGAGGAGAGGGGCAGGAGGAGGAGGAGGAGAGGAGGAGAGGGGGAGGAGAGGAGGAGGAGGAGAGGAGAGGGGGAGGAGAGGGGGAGGAGAGGAGGAGAGGGGGAGGAGAGGAGGAGGAGAGGAGGAAATGGGGAAGAGGAGGAGGAGAGGAGGAGGACAAGAGGAGGAGGAGAGGAGGGGAGGAGAGGAGGTGGAAGAGAAGAGGAAGGGAGGAGAGGAAGAGGAGGAGGGGAGGAAAGGAGACTGAGACCTTGAGCGCATAATGCTTCTTTATTCCTCCTCTAAGCATGAATGGAATAAAGGGGTTCTACTAAGCCTTTGACTGTCTGATACATTTGATCATGGTCAAACAAAAAGGATGAAAACAGGAATTGTGTACGTGCACATACACACACACACAAACTCACACGCACACACACACACAAACTCAGAGCTTTGTGGATGTTGAATACAATACCTCTTTGAAGTGTTTTGGGACCTTGACTTTAGGCCAGATGAATCGGACCACCTTTTTCCCGTACAGCACACCACAGACCACCAAGCCCACCAGCACAGCTACGACTGCAATGATCACCACAGCCACAACCCACACCTGGTCCCCTGCTGTGGAAACAGAACCAGGAAAGCTCCCATGCTCAATTCATACAGCATAAAAGGGAGTCAGATGGCTGGTCGGCTGATCGGAAGGTTGTGAGTTCGAACCTCGGCTGTGGCTATGTGATGTTGTGTCCTTGGGCAAGGTACTTCACCCTACTTGTCTCAGGGGGAATGTCCCTGTACTTAAATTGTAAGTCGCTTTGGATAAAAGCGTCTGCTAAATGAAGCATTATTATTATAAAAGTAGCCATTATATCGAGGGAAAAAAACAAACAAGTGAGCATGAGGAACAAACAAACAAACAAACAAACAGAGTCCTCAGGGTGAGAGAAGAGGAGGAAGAGGAGGAAGAGGAGGGTGAAACTCACCCTTCTCTGTGGCCATACACACCACCTCACTGGGTGTGCTGAGCTTGTTAAACCTGGAGGTCTTCACCTGGGCCTGGACACAGTAGCTGGTCCAGGGTTCGAGATCATGGAGAATCAGCCGGTGCTGCTCTATGTCATGCTTGTGAACGGCCTGAAGGGGGCGGTAGAACAGAGGTCAACTAAACTGCTTTAAGACAACCGCAACATTCAAATGATCTTAACCGATCTTAACCGATCTGTACGACCTCAACACCACAGGTCGACCAACTTTTTATTTCAATCAACACTGTGCTGAGGTCTGTCCTCATTGAGTTTGTCCTCATTTGTCCTCGTTGACTTTTGCCTTCTTCTGTCCTCATCCAAGTAGCTACAAACTTTGAAATCTTGTTCGTCCCCATTTTCGTGTCTTACTTTTGATTGAGCATTCTGTTGTAATCGTTGATTATATGATGAAAAATGCAAAGTATTTTGTTCAGCATATTAAACCATTCAGAAGATGGGATTGCAATGGATGACATCCTTAAAAAACCTCTCTGTCCACCTTGTCTCTCTGATCCTTCTCCCAGTAAGAGATGTTGTATGAAGCCCTGGGATAAACATCCCTGAAGGGTTTGATCCGGAACACTGGATCTTTAATGGTCACTTCAACGTTGATCCCACTGACGTTGAGAATCACGGAGGGGGGTCCGATGTCAGCTGAGGAGAGGGTCACGGAACAGGAAATGAGGTCACAGCCTAGGAAGTGAGGATTTACATGTCCACGCTGCTCAGATTGAAAAACATATGCCTACATTCCTGTTACATACTTGTTTGTGCCAACCTGTACACCAGGGTTGTCCAATCCTGGCCCTCGAGGGCCCAGTGTCCTGAAGGTTTTAGACGTTTCCCTGCTCCAGCACACCTGATTTTAATGAATGATCATTATGAGGCTTCACCCATTGATTTGAATCAGTGCCGGAGGAGGGAAACATCTAAAACTGTCAGGATGGTGGACCTTGAGGACCAGGACTGGACACCTCTGTACACCTCTGCTGTACACTAACAGTGTGTGTGTGTGTGTGTGTTTCTGTGCTTACTGTGTTGGTCCATGATGAAATCCAAAATGTCCACCCAAGGTGAGAGGTCTCCCTGCCGCTCAGCCATCACTCTGAATGAGTACACGCCGAAGGGGCGGAGGAAGCTGGTGAAGTCACAGTACTGAGCAGTGATGTTCCTACACACTGCCTTGTAGGGCGGGTAAACACTCCTACAAAAAAACAAAACGAGAACATTGACAAGTAACATGTGGTGTTGGGGAGATGACCACCAGATAAGAGATGTACGCTGAGATGACCACCAGATAAGAGATGTACGCTGAGATGACCACCAGATAAGAGATGTACGCTGAGATGACCACCAGATAAGAGATGTGAGCTGAGATGACCACCAGATAAGAGATGTACGCTGAGATGACCACCAGATAAGAGATGTGAGCTGAGATGACCACCAGATCAGAGATATACGCTGAGATGACCACCAGATAAGAGATGTACGCTGAGATGACCACCAGATAAGAGATGTACGCTGAGATGACCACCAGATAAGAGATGTACGCTGAGATGACCACCAGATAAGAGATGTGAGCTGAGATGACCACCAGATAAGAGATGTGAGCTGAGATGACCACCAGATAAGAGATGTACGCTGAGATGACCACCAGATAAGAGATGTACGCTGAGATGACCACCAGATAAGAGATGTACGCTGAGATGACCACCAGATAAGAGATGTACGCTGAGATGACCACCAGATAAGAGATGTACGCTGAGATGACCACCAGATAAGAGATGTACGCTGAGATGACCACCAGATAAGAGATGTACGTTGAGATGACCACCAGATAAGAGATGTACGTTGAGATGACCACTGATCAATTCTACTGAAGGAAAACCCACAGAGACCTAACAGGAGTTCCTGAGAACGGAGAAACTGAGGAAGGAAGGACGACATTTGTACGTAGATGTGTGTGTGTGTGTGTGTGTGAGAGAGAGTGTGTGTGTACTCTCATCATGACATAAGATAAAGGGTGGTCTCTGTGTCACATTTCCATTCATTTCACATTCACCCTAACCCTCTGGAACACAATCCCTTCCTAGAAATGAACTTCCTCCTATATCACGTGTTTACGGAACTACATGTCTTTTCTCCCGCACCAGATCAAGCTGAACACGGTGTTAACTGAACACAGTGTTAACCTGCCTGTACTCAGCTGTGTAGGTGGTCCTGTGGTCTGTAGTGTTCAGGGCAGGGTCCCACTGTAACACCAGCTCCATGTTAATGGAAGATATCCTCACATTGATGGGAGGAAGAAGGTCCGCTGGTATCACTGTAAACAAATGTGAAGAGAAATATCAGATTAAGACTTCACCCACTGTATAACCCAACCATATGGTCTTAGTGGTAGAGATAAGATGGTCATGTCTTTTGTTTGTTTATTATGAATACCGTCAATTGACACAACATCGCCTTAAATGACAGTAAAATCCCAGCCTACTATAACAAAAGAGGAGTTTGAATTTAAACTTACCTCCATCCATGAAAAAGAATAATACAACAGTTATACAAAATGTTCTTTTCATATTCTTCTTTATCGTATTTCAGTTTGAAAAGCTGTGAACCTGAAAGCTGAACAGTCGCGAGACGGTAACACGGTAATGACCTCGCGTTGGGAAAACGAAACTAAGTTCAAGTGAGGGGGGGGAAGGTTCCCCGAGGCTCCGCCCCTGTACAGCAGGTTAAGGAAATACTGTATATTACATTTAGTCATGATAACCAATATTGCACATAATAATGCTCTTAAATTGCATAGTAAATGAATATAATATAATATATGAATAAGTAATGAGCGGGATACAGTCAAGTTATAGCAGGTTTTATTTCTAAATCACATGCATTTCTCCGTTTCACAAACACACTAGTTCAAAATAAACAGTAAACACTCTGAGATTGTGCAGAACTCAGGAATCCACAGTCAATCATGGACTTAGATCACTCCTCCATAGCTTTCATCGTGGTCTTCCTCCTCCTCCTCCTCTTCTTCCTCCCCAGGGCTGGTCTTCTGCAGAAGCTCTGGTTCCAGAAGGACTTCACCCCATTCAAAGCATCCTGGACTGAGGACTGAGATCTGGCTTAAGACCTCTGGCTGCTGCTGTAGCTCTGAGCTCCAACTCATAAGAGGGATGGAAGACTGGGGAAGAGACATAGAGAGAGAGAGAGAGACAGAGAGACAGAGAGAGAGAGAGAGAGACAGAGAGAGAGAGAGACAGAGAGAGAGAGAGACAGAGAGAGACAGAGAGAGACAGAGAGAGACAGAGAGAGAGAGAGACAAAGAGAGAGAGAGACAGAGAGAGAGACAGAGAGAGACAGAGAGAGACAGAGAGAGACAGAGAGACAGAGACAGACACAGAGAGAGAGAGACAGAGAGACAGAGAGAGAGAGAGACATAAAGAGAGACAGACAGAGATGGAGAAAGAGAGACAGAGTGGGAGAGAGACAGAGAGAGGATGACAGAAAGAGACACAGAGAAATGGAAGAGAGCGTGAGAAAAAAACCTTCAAAAACGTTGTATGTGGAAGGGTGTTAGTGGTTTAGTACCAGAGTTTTGGGGAGAGGTTTAGCCAGGCAGATCAGGTGACCCGTGTACACCAGCGCTCCTGCGAGGAGCGCCACCAAGAGGCAGAAGGCAGACAGCACGCTCAGGAACATGGGGACTGAGGAACAGAACCAAGCAAAAGATTAGCGAGACGGACCTCAGCTGGGTGAAAATGTTCTACTGTATCCATACTGGATCAGGGTCAGACCAGGGTTATGGTTCCATCTGGTCATTTCGCTCTTATCCAGAGAGACTTACAGCACAGTACAGGGACATTCCCCCTCTGAGGCAAGTAGGGTGAAGTGCCTTGCCCAAGGACACAACGTCATGTTACCTCAGCCGGGAATAGGAACTGGAAACCTTCTGCTCACTAGCCCAACACCTTAACCACTCAGTCACCTGTCTAACAGTGGTTAAGGGTAGGGCTGGGGTGAGGCTAACTCTAGGCTAACCCTAACCCCTAATCCTAGCCTTATCTATACTGTTGATGTGAAAACGTTTGCATTTTAATCTATTTAACAGACATTTTATATGAAATACAAACGCAGAAGAGTGTTGTTAACAATATTCCGGTGACCGGTCACCAGACGCATTCCAAAATAACCACGACTATACTGAGCGGCAATCTGTACTACGATGTGACATAGTACAGTGTAGCAAAAACAACAATAATTTCCTAAGGTTAAAAGTTTCATAAGTTTCTAGGTCTTGTGTCGGGGGGGGGGGGGGGGGGTCGGAGGGGTACCCTTGCTGGATGCCGGGGGGCTGGTGAAGGCACAGTGGGGTTCAGAAGGAACTACATGACGGTTCAGGACGGTTGAAACTACAGCTGTCAAACAGTATTCTGCTCCAGGCTCCAGATAATCAATCACAGTCTCCTCAGCGGACACAACCCAGAGACTGAACTGGAACACAGCAGGAAACGCAGTTAGAATGTATATCCATGTGTCACACAGGGTTACGCTCCCCCCCCCCCCCCCCCCCCTCCCCCCCAATTTTCAGTATCTCGATCTTTCAAAAGGAGGACAATAATCATTCATTCAGTCAACAGGAACAGCATGGAACTACTGTTCCCTGTTTCTACAATCAAACCCCTCTGTAATCAGATTCCTTCTGATTCTAGGGTTAGTTTGATTTGATTTATTTGTAAATCAAAGTTATCATGATGTTTTATTGTTTTGTTCACTGATCTTTTGGATGAAAATCCTGTCAGGCTGTCTGAAACCAAGGCAGGATATTGTGTTGATCTGAGATGAGAAGATTTCCCCTGAAAGTGAGTTGGAGGAAAGCTTCAGAGTGACAGCGTGTCCTCAAACACATGCTAGTGCACGGCAGGAAGGTGTGGGTACAACCACACAGGCTACACACAGCAAGTAAACAAAGACACATAAGAAAAAATGTACCTCATTCGGATAACATGCAAATGTCAGACATATTTCTAATTTTGATGTTCCACATTGCGTTTTAGCTAATGTTTTGTTGTTGTTGTTGTTGAAAATGTGTGGGTTTGTTTTACTAACAAATGTCTTCACTGAATTGAAAGAAAAACAGACAAGATAAAATATACAGAAATATGTTGATCAGAGGAAATAAACAAGGACAGAATCTAGACAAATCTTAGGCAGGCTTGGTTAGCCTTGACCCTTAACCTCTGACCTCTACTCTGAGGTGGCCTTGGTCAGCCTTGACCCCTGACCCTTACCTGGGCCCTGTCCCTGGTCCTCCACACCTGACAAGTGAAATCCCTGTAGAAGGACAGCTGGCCCCCCCTGTCTGCAGGAGGAGTGAGTTTCAGGAGCAGACACCTTCCACAGCCGGATACAGAGACCCTGGGAGGACCCACAACCGCTGGAGGGGAGAGAGACACAGAGAGACACAGAGAGAGACAGATAAAGAGAGAGAAACAGAGAGAGACAGAAAGATGTAAATCACTTTTTAAAGGACACTTTTTGAAACACAGTATTCAGCTCTCCCTGTATTTAATGAGCTGCAGGAACCAGGATATTTTTATTATTATTATTTAGCCTCACTGTCAGTCAGAGGATGAAAGAGAGAAGAGAGGGTCCAGTTGGAGGTCTGGGTGGGGGTGAAGGTCTGGACGCGAGCCTGGTAATACTGAAGAGGATCCATGAAGGCCTTCGTCAGGTTACAGGTCAGGCTGGTTCTCAACATCTCACAACCTCTCACCGGCTTCCATGAGTTTCTCCTGAGGGGAATAAGAGAGGGGGGAGGGGGGGGTCGAAAGAGGGAAGAGAGAGAAGAAAGAAAGAACAAAGGAAAGGAAGGAAGGATGGAAGGAGGGAAGGAAGGAAGGAAGGAGGGAAGGAGGGAAGGAAGGAGGGAAGGAGGGTTGGTTGGTTTGTGACGAAAGCATCCTAGCTGAGTTCAGGAAACAAAAGAGATTAGTCAATGTCTTCAGAGTGTCGTGAGCCAGAAAAGAAAGCTGTGATTGGACCAGAGTGACTCAGCACAAACCCACCTGAGATGCAGGCTGTGAACTCTGAACTGAGCATGGGTGGGCGTGGCCACACCTGGAAGCCAGGTGAGAGTGTGCTCCAGGTTGAAAGACAGAACAGACACATTGAGAGGAGCTGGCAGCTGGGAGCCTTCACCTGGAGAGAGGAGAAAAACAGCTAGACCTGGGGGGGGGGGGGGGGGGGGGGGGGGGGGGGGAAGAGGAGCAAGGAGAGGTCATGAGATGAAGAGATTGAAATACGGAGGAAACAATAACCAAGTGATACAAATATCAGAGCAGTGAACTACTATAAGATAAACATTTAGCAGAGAACTGTCAACAAGGAGTAAAAGGAAGTTAATAAATAATGGGGAAAAAAGACAGACAGGCAGGTTAACTTGGCGTGTAACAGCTGCAGACGCAAAGACACAAGACGCAAAGTCGTAACACTAGAGAGCAGAGAGGAAAGAAACAGCTAAGCGACAAGCTGAGCATGTTTAACTGAAGTGGTGTAAAGATGAGGAGATAAGGAGACACCAGCTAAGAGTGCTGTAACTAGGAACACACATCTTTATACAATCGTACACACATCAATACTGCATTATAGAAGTACAGTTGTAACAAATTGTAATAAAGTGGAATTCTGTGTAATTTCTTGACACAAATCGCAGTTTGACCAATACTTCTCTTCTTTCTCACTCTTTTCTGGAATGCAGCTGTAAAGAGTGTGTTCAGTCTCCGCTACGCCTTTAACCAAAGCAGCCCCCCTACCCCCTCAACCCCCCCACTCTCTTGCCCCTAAAGAATCTGTGAGTCACGGCTGATTCCTAGAATATGAAGCCTGCTCTCGCAGATCCCCAGGGGGAACCTTACCCCAGGTCAGGAGGCCGCTGGCCCAGAGGGAGGGCAGGTAGGCCATCATGGGGCAGCTGGATCGGGCTGGAGGCTGCTGTATGTGGTACCTTGTGTCATCAGGTTGTTTTTGTCAGTCAGGGTTGAGTTTCATTTCCCCAGAAGTCCCTCCCAAACTCCCTGCCCCTTAAACTGACACACTGCTTCCATCCCAGAACCATGCGAACGACGCCTTTCAAACACTCACTGCATGTGACACATGGAGAAGATGGGATTTCCAAAAATGGATTTTTGCTTTTCTTTAGTAATGCCTTTTTGGATGTCCTGTTTGTGTTAGTGAGTATATTATTGGCTGTGTCTGTTTGTGTGATAAGCTCAAGATAAGGTAATTTGATAGAGTCATAGCCTAGTCAAAACATTATATTAGACACTGTTGTGTTACAGAATAGATTAAGGATAGTTTTCAAAATATTTATTTTATTATGGGTTGGTATTAGAGACTCAAATGTATGATATTTGTCTTGGTGTTTAATTAAGCTTTCATCACATACTAATATTTTGCATGAACCCCTATAAAAAATTATCATATCTGTAACAAAGATTATAAAAGATGATTTACCTAGTCTAAACAATGACCAAAACGATGAATCAGATTGATGATAAATCATGATGAATAAGTATTTTGAAATGAATGTTCAAATGTTTCTAAAACAAATGTAACCTTTGACCTTCTAAATACAATGAAATTGTTCACAGAACGAGCAATTCCACGATTTCAGTTTGAATATACAGTAAATAGTGTAATATATATATAACATATATATGACAATAGTTTCTGATTCAGTCACAATGTTCTCAGTTTGTCCTTGGATTAGTCACATGATCACACAGCTATGTGCTAGCAGGCCTCTTGTGTCCTCTTCAGGGGCCTGATGTGTTCCAACACACAAACACCTTTAAATTGTATGAGCTTGACTGAACTTAAACAAACTAAATCTTTCTGTTTCACATGTAGTATGGCTGCACATTTCACAGGGTAACATTTAAATGAACTTGCTTTAGTTTTAGGGTTAAAGGTCGGGAGTCATCTGAAGTAATCTGAATCTGAATCATGTAAAGGTGGGGCCTTTTGGATTCTTAGGACCGGGGGGGGGGGGGGGGGGGGGGGGGGGGGGGGGAGGGAGGGAGTTACAGAATAAGAGAACAAGGCTTGATACTGACAGTTTTGACCTTGGTAAATGAGGGAGTATTTGTGCACTGGGGTTTTGGCAACAGCATATCTTAACCATGGACCTGAACCGCTCTGAATAGGGTTCTTTCCATAGAGAAATTGCACGGTCAACTGTACAACATTAAGCAAAAACTATAGATTTGAAATATCAAAGGACTGTATAAAAAAATATATAAACTTTCATATTGGCCTTTCAGATACAGTATCAAAAACAAACTGGTAAAAAACAGGCTTGATCTTTGTGTGCTACTAATAAAAAAGATTTGAACGTTATAAAATGTGTGACCTTTATCTAGTGACTTTAAATGACCAGTGTGTCGTCACGGTAACAGTACTAGTCTTTGTATAGGACCTTTCTTGTGAGAACTTAACGCTTCATGTAACCATCAAACTCTTCCTCTTCCTCATCTTCTGTATCCACACAAGACACGGTTCCCATGGCAGCAGCCTCTTCGCAGCAGGGACACGCCCCCTCCCCACTGCAGGGACACGCCCCCTCCCCACGGCAGGGACACGCCCCCTCCTCACTGCACGGACACGCCTCCTCCTCATTGGCCCCTGCTTTGGGGGCGGCACCCTGCTTCAGCCAGTAGCCCCCCAGCTTGACAGACAGCAGGTTAACTTCCTGTCCCCTCTCCTCCAGGGACCCAGCGTCTTCCTCCGTCCTCCTGTCTGTGTCTGCCTCTGGCTGGGGCTCCACCCAGACCTCCACACTGGGGACACACACCCAGCACCCCGTCCCTGAGAGAGGACCCGTGGAGAGGGGTCGGCCGGTGGGTGGCACGGGAGAAGACCTGGTGGTTATGCCGGTCGGTTCAGCCTGCAGGTCAGAGAGGAGGAGGGCAGCTGAATGATGGACGCCCTCTGACTCAGCTGACGTGCCCGAAGACTGGCTGAGTAGACCGGTCAGGGAACCAGGGTTGGGACTGGGCAGCAGCTGAGCACCGGAGGAAATCGAGGAGGAGGAGGAGGAAGAGGAGAGGGGGTTTGCCATGGTTGAAGCAGCGGTAGGCCTGGCCTCATAGTTCCCTTTCGCTCCTCCGCTGCTGTCGTCAGTCTCCTCGTCACTCTCCCCGCTGGTGTGGCTGCTATCCTCCTTCTTACCAGCAGGGGGAGGCAGTGACTCCACATGCATCAAGCAGAACAGGATGTCTGAGGACGGCGCCGTCACACACTGCTGCTCATGGTGCTCTACAGAGCCCTGGAGACAGAGAGGGACAGAGACAACAGAACTGTGACTGAAGTACGAGGACAGACAACGACTTTTTAATTGGCCAAGCAAAACTTCCAACACAAAAAAAGGAACACTTGGACACACACACACACACACACACACACACAGGCAGAAGCCTCTCCCAGTCAGAAACACTTCCTGTTTCCCAGACAGAATGTTGCGAAAGAGAGCGGGAAAAACAACCCTGAAGGGGTTGAAAACTCCGTCGCACGATGTCGCTTTCCTGTCCCACACAGGGGAAACCCCAGCTCACCCCTGAGATGTTCCACTGAACCTCGCTCGGTTTTCATTAGCGCAGTGATTAAAAAAACACCCTCATATGTGATACCACACGCTCTCAATCACGGACCAGTGCTGTGTGTAGGCAGCGTGTGGTTTGGGCAGAGACAAAGCCATGAGGCTAACTGTCATTAACTATCGTGAGAAGAAGGTACTAAGACGTTGAATGGATGGATGAGGTCAATTGATATATGCTAGATAGATAAAGAAATGGTAGATGAATAAGATCGAAAGATTTACAGACAGATGTGTAGAAGGATAGTCAAGTGGCTGAGCGGTTAGGGAATCGGGCTAGTAATCAGAAGGTTGCGGGTTCGCAAAATTGCAGCTGTGCCGTTATAATGCTGCGTCCTAGGGCAAGGCACTTCACCCTACTCTCCTCAGGGGGGACTGTCCCTGTACTTACTGCAAGTCACTCTGGATAAGAGCGTCTGATAAATTACTGAATGTAAATGCAAGTAAGACGAACAGACGTACAGATGGATGGAAGGATGGTAGCTGGATGGATGGATAGATGGATGAATGTATAAGATACTATAGATCAGCGGTCTCAAACTCGTTGCCATCGCGGGCCAAGAGGGTGCAGGTTTTTGTGTTAACCAAGCCAGCTGGTGTAGTGGCTAGGTTGACACGAAAACCAGTTCGAACCAGCTGTAGACTGACTCCAGCAGGATGGTAAACAAGCAGTCTTGGTGTTCTCTGATAAAACCACAACTACACAACACAGGAAGACACATCTGACACGTGTGTGTGTGTGTGTGTGTGTGTACATGTTCCACCTGCCTCTACTTGTCCTTCCCAGAACTCTTGTACATTCTTATTCTAATGAGGCTAAAGGTTAGCGACACGCTTCCGACCGCCTGTTTCTGTCATGCAGAAAGAACAGACAGCCAGGAAGAGGACAGTGAGGAGGACCTACCAGTAGCTGTGGCAGGCTGGTGTGCAGGCAGAACACTTCCGTGTGCACCAGGATGAACACTATTCCAATACCTCCCACCACTAACACACACATCACCACTGCAGCCTCTGTGTCTGTGGAACACAAGCGACAACCTCCATCACCGTCGGCTTATTCACCGTGTACATTTAACAATAACATACAATAAACTTGTACGGATTTGAACTAACGAATTGAGGAAAATAAACAATCTGTAATAATAAGATCAAATAAACGATGTAACGTATAAAAATGTGGACAGTAGAGTGTATGTCATTAGAGTCCACAGTTATCAGAACATGCATGTATGCAAGCCCACCCCCCCCACCCAACACACACACACACTCCAGTCTGCCTACCTGGGGTGTGTGTGGCCGTGGTGTACACACACTCGTATGGCCCGTCAGCTGAGTCCCGGCGCTCTAGATTGTCAGCGATGCGGACGGCCACACAGTACTGTGTACCAGGCACAAGGTCTGGAACAACCACCTCCTTCAGGGACTTGGTCACCACAGAAAACTGGGGAGGAGGATACAGGTGAGGGGGATACAGGTGAGGAGGATACAGGTGAGGAGGATACAGGTGAGGGGGATACAGGTGAGGGGGATACAGGTGAGGGGGATACAGGTGAGGAGGATACAGGTGAGGAGGATACAGGTGAGGAGGATACAGGTGAGGAGGATACAGGTGAGGGGGATACAGGTGAGGAGGATACAGGTGAGGGGGATACAGGTGAGGGGGATACAGGTGAGGGGGATACAGGTGAGGAGGATACAGGTGAGGAGGATACAGGTGAGGGGGATACAGGTGAGGAGGATACAGGTGAGGGGGATACAGGTGAGGAGGATACAGGTGAGGAGGATACAGGTGAGGGGGATACAGTTGAGGAGGATACAGGTGAGGAGGATACAGGTGAGGGGGATACAGTTGAGGAGGATACAGGTGAGGAGGATACAGGTGAGGGGGATACAGGTGAGGGGGATACAGGTGAGGGGGATACAGGTGAGGAGGATACAGGTGAGGAGGATACAGGTGAGGGGGATACAGTTGAGGAGGATACAGGTGAGGAGGATACAGGTGAGGGGGATACAGGTGAGGAGGATACAGGTGAGGAGGATACAGGTGAGGAGGATACAGGTGAGGAGGAAACAGGTGAGGGGGATACAGGTGAGGAGGATACAGGTGAGAAGGATACAGGTGAGGAGGATACAGGTGAGGAGGATACAGGTGAGGGGGAGCCCAACGCTCACTTTCTCTGTCCCTATTTGTATTTTTTAATCTAGGTAGTCGTGTGTGTGCAGATGACTGGGGAGAGGGTGGTGGGAGCTGAAGGGGGACACAGGTTGGGGGGACAGGGGGGCACAGGGGGGCACAGGGGGTGCTTGCTCACCTGACCAGTGTCCATGCTTCTACAGACCACAGTGAGTTTGTAGCTGAGAGATCCATAAACATCATCCAGGCCGGCTAGCGGAGACTGCAGCCCCACACACAGGCCTCGTTTACAAGGTCGCAGGCTCAGAACAGGGGGGTCCAGGTGGGCTGGGGGTCCACACACACACACAGTCATGAAAATAATGTCACCCTGCTGCCACTGTAAAGAAGTCTGTACAAATAAAGTTTGATTTAGATGTGTGTACTCACTGTCCTGGATGGGCTTGAAGCCCTCGGTGATGGCCTGAGGGGAGACCTTGTGGTCCTGGACAGCCTGGACCATGCTGTAGTAGACCTCCGAGCGGTCTGTGAAGACCTGTGTCAGGTCACACAGCAGGGGGTCCTGCACATGCTCACAACCTGCCACAGGCTTCCAGGATGCACTGCTCCTGAACACAGGGAAGAACACAGGAGACAGGATGGGTTTTTATTTTGCTGTTATATTGAGAAGGTGGGTGGTGGTGGTGGTGGGGGGGGGGGGCTAGTTTTGTTCTGTCTCAACTTGCTGAGTGAGTGAGTGTTGCTCGAAGCACAAGGCATTAAGTGCTTTGAAGGAAGTGACTCGTGTTTTGAGGAACACACACCTTCTCACTGTCTAACACCAAAACACACCAACACACACCCACACACACCCTCTCACTGTCTAACACCAACACACACCCACACACACCCACACACACCCTCTCACTGTCTAACACCAACACACACCAACACACACCAACACACACCAACACACACCAACACACACCCACACACACCCTCTCACTGTCTAACACCAACACACACCAACACACACCCTCTCACTGTCTAACACCAACACACACCAACACACACCCACACACACCCTCTCACTGTCTAACACCAACACACACCAACACACACCCACACACACCCTCTCACTGTCTAACACCAAAACACACACCCACACACACCCTCTCACTGTCTAACACCAACACACACCAACACACACCCACACACACCCTCTCACTGTCTAACACCAACACACACCAACACACACCCACACACACCCTCTCACTGTCTAACACCAACACACCCACACACTGTCTAACACCAACACACCCACACACTGTCTAACACCAACACACCAAGACACACCTTCTCACTGTCTAACACCAAAACACACCAACACACACCCACATACACCCTCTCACTGTCTAACACCAACACACCCACACACTGTCTAACACCAACACACACCCATACACTGTCTAACACCAACACTCACCCTCTCACTGCCTAACACCAACACACACCCACACACTGTCTAACACCAACACAAACCCTCTCACTGTCTAACACAAACACACACCCACACACTGTCTAACACCAACACACACCCTCTCACTGTCTAACACAAGCACACACACACTCACTTTAAGGAGGCGATGGACACATTGTAGTACACATCTGTGGGAGATGCAGGGCCGGGTTGCCAGGTTAGAAGATGAACAAAATGTCGGGATGAGATGTTCAAGTTGATGGGGGCAGGAAGCTCCCAAGTCACTGTGTTGAAAACAAACAGAAGACAGAAGACAGAAGTAATTTGAGACAACATGAGACTGATTCTTAACGAATAAAAGATCAAAAAGAAAGCGATTGCTATATTTGAAACTTCCTAGCGCGTGTGTGTTTGCTGCAGGTCAGGATCCACACCTGATGGAGCCTGAAGCAGGCAGGTAATCATGAAGAGCAGAGGGGTCATGTCATCGCAGACACATGTTCAGGAACCCTGATGTTCCTTCTGGATTCACTGCTGTCGCTTCCACTTTCCAGCCACTGGCCATCTTCTCATCGTGTTTCGGACCAAACTGAGATGGATCACGACAGGTTTTCACAACCATTTGAGAAGAGTTGTTATAACGATGCACCCCCCCAAAAAATTCTTTTAATTGTATCTTTAAGGTGGGGTACTCTGCCTAAGGCCCGTGGGAACTGGGGTAGGCTCCAGTCACCCTTGACCAGGGGCGGATCTACGGGGGGGGCAAGGGGGGGCAGCCTCCCCCCCCCACTTGAGAGCCTTGCCCCCCCAGTACTGTTGTCCCATGACCCCCTGCCAAGACCTCTTGCCACCCCTTTGCCCCCCCATGTAAAATGTTCTAGATCCGCCCCTGCCCTTGACCCCTAACAGGAATAAGCAACACCGCTAATAAGTGGTAGATAAGGAATGAATGAATCCTTATAGACACTACTACGTGCAATATTATATCACTTAACCTCCAACTTGATTTTAGAAGAAATGTTTTTATATATATATTGTATTCTACTGCATCTTCTTTATTTTATACATCACCCTGTCACTTTGTGTGCTGTACTTTACCCTGCTGCCATTTCCCATCTGGGGGACAAAAAAAAAGATTTACATATCTTATCTCATCTCTTGAAGGTATTTTAATATCGAGATATATCAACTATCCTAACTAGACTAACCTATATATAACACTAATGCTACAATACTTAGTCTGGCTGTGGGAGCCTAGATAGAGTTAGTCCAGCTATCATGCAAGTTAAACAAGTAACTGGACAAAATAAATCTGTTTTTTTCAAGATCAAAAAGCATCTTGAACCAAACAAACCACCCACACACACACACACACACACACACACACACACACACACACACACACACACACACACACACACAGGAAGTAGGACAGGGAAGCTACATGCTAACAAGCTAATTCAATAAATCCATAAAAAACTATCTTCCATAGTTACCTGGGTTTGAGTTTATCTTAATGTGCTTCCCTCCTGGTTAGTATATAAGAGAATAAATACACTGTGAGTCTGAAACTGTCTTCATACAGCGGGGTGCTGCTGCTACATGCTGCCAGCCTCGGTTATCTATGTCTCTCTCCCTCCCTCTCTCTCTCTATGTCTCTCTCCCTCCCTCTCTCCCACTCTCTCTCTATGTCTCTCTCCCTCCCTCTCTCTCTCTCTCTCCCTCCTTCTCTCTCTGTTCTGCTGGGTGAAACGGGAAGTCACGTGACTGAGAAAACCAGGCTCGGTGGTCTCGGTCCAACAGTCAGTCAAACCGGATTTACAAAACATACGGATTGACTTCATTCAGTAAAACCACAGCCATATAAAAATATATATTTTATATAATATATTTTTGTATATATAATATATTTTTTATATATTATATATATTTGTATATATTATATATATTTTTATATATTATATATATTTTTATATATTATATATTTTTTATATTATATATTTATATATATATTTTATATATGTGTGTCCCCCTTCAATATTTTTTATATTTTGTTTCTATTTGTATATATTTTTCATATATATTTTGTGTATTTTTAAAGTAAAACTATGGCGAGGATCTGCAGGAGCAATGAACTTAAGCAATGAAGTGTTCATGTGAAATACTGCTTTATTGACAAAACAAATGCGATTCTAACGGCAATATTTCTCGACTATTTGTGTTATAAACAGATTAAAAAAAATCACAGCACCATTATGGAAAACACACACTAACATCCCCCCCCCCACACACACACAAACACCCCAGACAAGAATTTGTATCTACATTTGATTTTTTTTATTATTAACCTAACACAGGAATTATTGACTTAATAGGAATGTATAATACAGCTGTTGGATGGATTATGCAAAAC
>CM059319.1:934733-952233 GCA_030340685.1 Protosalanx chinensis
ACTCAGGAACTTGCTCATTTTTATTGATACATAACTCTACAGATCTATAAAGTACAGCCAGTCATAATCCACACCGTACATTTGAGGCACACGGTACTTTACTCAGGGGAGGCTATAGTGATCTGTCTGCAAAAAAAAAAATATACAAATCAAACATACCACACCTTTTCAAATAGACTACTTTTGTTGTGATCTAGCATAGGGGATGACTCACTCATCAAACACATACGAATTGAAATAATTTATACAACAACTTAAACAGCAAATAGGCTTTAAATGAACCCCCAAGGTAATATGTTTTGTTTAAATCATGCGAGGTGACCATGCAAAACGTTTCTTTAATTTCTCATTTTCCAGAACGGTAACGACTAACATCAAACCTCTGTAACTCTCCTCACTAATGATTTGTTCTTGGTGGAATGTTCCAGATTCAGCTGGGAGCTACATGGTGAAATCATTTTGAAAATCTTGTTGGTTGTCAAAAAGTCAAATGTTTATACTTTGTTTATGCTGCGTTGTTATCAATAATGTTGTGTGTCTGTTACATGGATGTATTCATTCATATGGGTAATTCAGCACTCAGATTGTTGAACGCCCCTGCCATCTAATGCTCACACTGTTGAATTGAAAGATTCCATTGTGGACAGACCAAATATTTCTTAAATGTTTTGCAACGTTTTTTTTTTATTCGTATGCAACCTAACGTGACTAATCCAAAAAATGTAAATAATCAAAAGTCCGATTTTAGTTAGCTTTAGCCGTTTTCTCACAAAACCCCTTTTTAGGCTGATTTTAGGTTAAAAAAAATGTTACAGCCTGTTAAGTCTTACATTTACATTTATTCATTTAGCAGACGCTTTTATCCAAAGCGACTTACAGTAAGTACATGGACAGTCTTCCTGAGGCAAGTAGGGTGAAGTGCCTTGCCCAAGGACACAAGTCTTATTCAAGAGGCTAAAACATAAAATGTATATCTTTCAACTTTTGATAGATTGCGTATTATTGCAGGACCCAGCTATACAGGACGTAAAAAAGTTGTGCGGATATGCTAAAATAGGTTGCAAAGGGAAAAACCAACTTTTGTCTTGCAACGCAACACATTTTCTGCAGGAAATTAACTTTCTTGTTGGTCTTTTCAAAATTTTTGAAAACAATATGCCTTTGTCGAGTGTCTGTGCTGTAGTAGTGACTGGCAGCGTAATTTCATTATCGCGAGATGGCTGCAAGTATCGAATTGGAAGATAATTAGTGATGCATCAATGTGACACGTAGCGGTGACAGCATTGTGGCTAGCAAGAGTCCGATGACAGTGATGGAGAAGTTTTTGAAAAGGAAAAATGCTAACTCCGAACTGGCCCCTGGAATGAAGGCCCTAGTATGAGTTGAGGTCAAAAGAAGGCAAACATTTTGAGTTTGAGGCAAGAGAGCGAGAGTTACCTTCTATTTGGATTTACTTTCACAGGGGATGCAATGACACTGACTCCGTTGTGCTTCGTGTGTGGTGAAAAGCTATCCAACAGTGCTATGGTACCAAGCAAGCTTCAAAGCCATCTCCAAACAAAACACCCTTCACTTCAAAACAAGAATGCAGACAATTTTGTTTGCCTACGTGAACACTCGGAGAAACAGGCAACTTTAGCTCTTAAAGCTAGCTACCACGTAGCTGAACTTGTAGCTAAACCAAAAAAGTCCCACACTGTAGCAGATAAATTAATATTACCCGCCTGCAAAGCCATTGTCAAAGAAATAGCCAAAGTCCCTCTCTCAGATAACACAATGTCCAGACGTATTGATGACATGCCTGCAGACATCGAAAGTGTGGTTTTGGAAAAGACCCGTACCAGTGAGAAATTTGCGTTGCAACTTGACGACTGTACTGACATTAGTGGACATGCTCAACTCTTGGCCAATGTGTGTTTTTATGGATTGAGGCGTAATCAGAGAAAACGTTACATTTTCCAAGGCAGAAAAATCAACAGGAGAGGAAATGTTTTGGGTCACATCAGAATATCTTGACCAACGAAGACTTAAGTGGTAAAACTGCATCCTCCCAGAAGACGGAACTCCACTGTTAATCCTTGGGGATTTCAACATCCACCTCGAAGGAACACAGGCTGTTGACTTCTTGTCCCTTCTGTCCTCCTTCGGACCGGCGCTAGTGGACACGTCAGCGACCCACAGGGCCGGAAAAAACCCTCAACCTTATCCTGACACACAACTGCATCGCTGACCTAACATCGGTAACCCCAATACACATCTCTGATCACTCCCTCACACTTCTCCTCCATTGTAACATCATCCTGTCAACTAGACCTGCTCGATCGTCTCCCGCCTGCACGTGGCTCACAGATGTGGTTCGGAAGGAGTGTTCCACCCTCTGGGCAGCTGAGAGAAGATGGCGCAAGTCCAAAGACGATCAAAACCTTGACAAGTATCACTCCCTCTTCACATCCTTCTCCGCCAACATAAAAGGATAAAAACAGCTACTACTTGAAGCAGGTGAACTCTGCTCCTAACCCCCATAAACGGTTCTTTACTTTTTCTTCCCTCCTTAACCCTCCTGCCCCACCCCCACCTTCCACTTTGACAGCAGACGACTTCTCCTGCTTCCACATTCCACAACTGCAACCTACCTGGAGTGTCAAGAAGTACAAGGTGTTCAGTTCTCAGAGACATGGCCAAGGTAAGAAAGGCTGAAACATGACCACCTCTGAACAAGACACATAAGTTGAAACGTCAAGAAGGGGCCAAGAAATATCTGAAGACAGATTTTTCAAAGGTTTTGTGGACTGATGAGATGAGAGTGAGTCTTGACGGACCAGATGGATGGGCCCGTGGTTGGATCAGTAACGGACACAGAGCTCCACTCCAACTCAAACGCCAGCAAGGTGGAGGTGGGGTACTGGTCTGGGCAGGTATTATTAAAGATGAGCTCGTTGGACCATTCCGAGTTGACAATGGACTCAAAATCAACTCTTAGACCTACTGCCAATTTTTAGAAGACACTTTCTTCAAGCAGTGGTACAAGAAAAAGTCTGCATCTTTCAAGAGGTCTTTCATTTGTATGCAAGACAACGCTCCATCACATGCATCAAAGAACTCCACTGAGTGGCTGGCCTTAAAGATGAAAAACTGATGACATGGCCCCCTTCTTCACCTGACTTAAACCCTATTGAGAACTTTTGGGCCCTTCTTAAACAGAAAATGTACAATGAGGGTAAACAGTACACCTCTCTGAACAGTGTCTGGGAGGCTGTGGTTGTGGCTGCACAAAAAGTTGATTCCGACCATATCAAGAAACTGACTGACTCTGTGAATCGAAGGCTTGTGACTGTTATCAAAAAAAAGGGTGGCTATATTGGTTTATTTGTAGATTTAGATTTTTTTGTAAACTTTAACAGTTGAAAATAAACAATTGGGATGGTAAAATCTGTGTTTTTCACTTAGTTGCATAATAATTCTGCACACTTAAAGTTGCCTAGTAACAGTGCACTTATAGATAGTATTTTAAGAAAGCTAAAACCTCAGGTTTGAGGATTTGTAAATTTTTTGGATTGACCAAGAGCATTGTAGTTGTACAATGGCTAAATTAATCCTCAAAAATAAGACTTGCCTAATAATTGTGCACAGAGTGTAGAATATGGAGGAGAATGGATATAGTACAGGGGGAGGCGGGGTGTGTACCCAGTAATGCCCGTTGATTTGAATGGGGTCGTGCGTGTCTCCCCTCTTCTTGCTGAAGTCCACGATAAGCTCCTTGGTCTTTGTGGCGTTGAGGAGCAGGTTATTGTCCCCACACCACATGGCCAGGTGCTGCACTTACTCTCTGTAGGCTGTCTCATCGTTGTTGGTAATGAGGCCGATCACTGTGGTGTCATTAGCAAATTTGATGATGGAGTTGGATCCATACATTGGCTTGCAGTCATGGGTGAAGAGAGAGTAGAGGAACGAGCACACATCCCTGTGGTACACCTGTGTTGAGTGTGATGGTGGAGGAGCAGGAGTGGGCTGACCTAACATGCTGTGGTCGGTTTGTCAGAAAGTCCATAATCCAGTGGCAGAGGGAGGTGTTGATGCCCAGCTCTCCAAGTTTGGAAGTTCGCTATTGTCGTTGCTTTATTGTTCGTTTCCCATAGGTAGACAAGTACTGTCGGTCGGAGACTCACCTTAAATGTGTAATTTGTTGTGCTACAAACTCTTATAGCTCTTCCTTTGGCACTGACTGGTTCTCACGATGTATGTTTCATAATCTATAAACCTGCTATGTTTGGGGTCTATCACGTTGCTATGCCGATGAATGCTCTCTCTTGTGAATCGCTTTGGATAAAAGCGTCTGCTAAATGAATACATGTAAATGTAATGTAAATATAGAACATTTCAATCAACATAAGCAAGATAGGAAAGCAGAAAAAATATGAACAGCATTTTCAATTGGACTAAAATGTGGAACTTGAAGAAGACTACTTCAGAGATGACTGAATTTCAGTTGTGTTCTGAGAAATATATGAACCTGGTACCAAAACCACTGAGAACTGTAAATGAATAAATCTACATGGAAATGTAATCACCTGCTGCATCACGGGCACTGCACTATCTACCAATCTTCAAGTCTATGTGTGGCACTGATAATGTGCTATGTGTGCCACACAAGCACTTTGCCCTGTCTTTAATGCAAGGAATCTATGGGTGCCACCAATTTGACCACTCTGAACTATCTGTGCTTCAATTCATCTGTATTTGTGCGTATTTTAGTCACCGACTGCAAGCGAGATCATCAATATTCTCGGATGATGGATGTTTCAAATCTTAACGTTGAGAAAAGTCATTTGGTTCCATTCAGTTTAATGATTTGCGTGTTTACGACTCTGTCCGTGAGAATTATAGTAAGTTGTATTCCAGTTAAGTGCACTTTTTGCATTCTCAGATATACAACATAATTAGTCAAGTTTATTCCGTAAAATGGACTGAACGGGCTGATATTTAAGGTTAAATTACGTCTCGTTTTCATTTTCTAGACGCGTCGTGACTCAAACTCGTGACTCGCTGAAGATTCATTTGGACGCTGAGAATGATTCTGAAGATTCGGTCAGAACGATACGTGAATCGCACATCACTCGCCAGATCAGTCGAAGGATACCCTTTCGTTTAGACTAGGCACAACACTCATGTGGACAACTGAAATAATCGCGCTGATTGGATTTGTATTTTACTGACCGACCTATGTTAATGCATGACATGGTAACAGTCAATATTCTTGCTGCTGTACCAGGGTAAGTAGCTAGCTTCTCGCCATTTAATAATGTAGGCTGTGCAACTCGTCGCAGTCCTCGCGGCGTGGAACAAGAATCCACACACAATGCTAGCCAGTTTAGCACACAGGATAACCTGACCGTGGCTAGTTTATATTTCCTATGCTAGTATCGACTCCTAAACCGACAGTAAGGTATAGCTTGCTATTTGTTAGTGGATCGCCACTTATGGGTCGGTGATGCTCTTTATATTGAATGGCAAATAAGAACCGCTACTGCGGTCTTTCTTTTTCTGGTCCTAAACCAGATGCAGCGTTACGTGAGCAGCAGTACTAGCTAGCTAACCAAAATGATTTGGCTCTAGCAGGTCAGTACAAGCTTTTCTATGTAACGTGTCAGTTCTTGCTCGCAGCTTTGGGACTGTTGCGACTAGTTAGTAGTTTGCTAACGAGTCTTTTAGCTTGCAAGCAACATGTCACTTCTACTCTGCAATTAGAAACACGAGAGATGTAGTGATAATGTTTATCTAAATCCATTCAAGAATAAAAGTGTTATAGAGGATTGCGATAGAACTCGAATGTTAATGAAGTTCGTTGGCGTAAACTGAATGGCAATCATTTTTTAGGCCTGGTGAATTCCTAAGGTAACCAACATTGTTCAGTCATACTAGGACAACAGAACTGCGTTGTAATTGGTTGGACATTTCTCCTTCTCCACCTTCTCTAAGGAATCCACCATGTGTTTAGGAAGTGATCTCGACCAACAGGAGTGTATTCCGGGCCTATGCCCGGTTCATTTATCCTCTTTAGAGTTCAACTAGTTATTCGAAATGGTGGTGATATTGGTTCCTTAATACGGAGCATTATAGAAACGAGGCTATAGAGCAACGTTGATGAGTACCCTTCATGAGGGCACTCTTTGAACTGTGGTCAATTTGCTTCGTTTTGCACACACACACACACACACACACACAGAGAAGGACACAGACACACACACACACAGAGAGATAAGGACACAGACACATACCCAAGGTTACACTAATACACACATGCACTCCCTGACACACATAAACAAAAACACACATTTGCCTGGGGGATCAAAGCTGTAATTAGCCCATCATGGATTAGCAATAAGGGACTATCCTCCATAGTGCTCTGTGAAACACAAACAGAGATGTCTCTCTCTCTCCCAACTCCTCTATACCCAAGTGCCGGGCCCTGCAACCCTTCAGGCCATTAAATAAAGTATATTTAGACCTGTTGTTTATACAACATTTTAATGTTCATATAAAACGTGTGATGTCATTCTTCTCCGAGATTTCACATAGGTCCTGCACCGTGAACCAGTAGTGATTACTAGTTGGTGAGTTAAATGTCGTTGTGATCAGAAGGAGAGCCAGCGCAGCAGACTTTGTCCTCAGACTTCCATCCTCCATAGTCAACCTGCGCCAGCTGGGCATGCGTGTCGCATGCTGAGAGAACTGCTGCTGACTCACAGGGCAAGGCATGACGCCTGTCTGTCAGCGTCCTCTGCTGTGTACAGGATCCCCTGTGTGGCCAGGCTTGATTCCTAATGCTCACGCAGGGCTGCTGTGAAGATAATAGACCTAAGACACATGTTGCGTTCAATCAAGCTTCTGTCTTATTCGTCTTTGGTGTTTTGAAAATGTCCTTTGTGGCAGCAACGCCTCAAAAGGCTGCGGAAGTGGCCGTTTAAATCAATCTAGCATTTTTTGTGGACTTTTAGACCCTCACTGGTTGTGCTAGGCTCTCCTAGTAATCATGTGGCCAAAAGTCAATAAAGCATTTTGTCTTAGTGCTGCAGTCAGTTAACCTTTAATCCCAACTGCCCTCCCATCCTCTGGGCTTGGTGCTCTTGGGGTCAACTGGGAACTGGACTCACCGTATGTTCCACTATATGAACACACTTCCACCAAGACCTCTGCTGCCCCTCTCCCCTGTTCACCCACCTCAGATGTCTGAGGGGCAGAGGACTCATGGAGGTTAATACTTGTAATACTTTTTATAGGGAGTAGGAAGTCCGGTTGGAAGGTTGCAAGTTCGATTCCCGGCTGTGGCTATGTGATGTTGTTTCCTTGGGCAAAGCACTTCACCCTGCTTGCCTCAGGGGGATTGTCCTTGTACTTGCTGTAAATCGCTTTGGATGAATGCGCCTGCCAAATGAATGTTTATTTAATTTCCTTAATTCATCTGCACCCAGCAGGTCCTTTGACACCTACATCTATGGTTAGAGTACAGCATTTCAATAGATCACATGTTTAGACACACCTTTCTGTCCCAAGAGAGGGATAGAAAACGACCATAGTGGATAATGAACTCCAGCAAGCATAGCTGGGTTGATTGGAGAGAGATTTGGACGAGTTTGTCCAGAGGGGCTTCTGAATTGACCTCGTTCTTAAGCCATCTTCTCTGGGTACTGCTTCTTGCTTCAGCGCTCCAGTTTTTTCGGTTGTGCCTCCTCTTCCTCCCATGCTCCCCCTTGATCTTCGCCGTTCTTTAAACTCCCTCGTTCCTCTCTCCCCCTGCTCATCCTCCTCAAGATACTTTGCACTTTTGGTCTGACCATCTGCAAACCTCAATCCACTCAGTGTTCAGGATTGGGAAGGTGGGGATGTGTGTGTGTGTGTGTGTTTGGGGGGGGGATGAGGACTTGTCTGGATAGGGATGGGATGTCTGCTTTCCCAAGAAGAGGAGGACCAAATGGTTGTGCTTTGTTACAGTTGGCAATACGTTGGGATAAAAGCTCTTAGTGAGCCTCCCCTTCCCCAAGCCTAAGTCTCTGCTCATGCAGCAGGGTTGTGTGACCAACATCACGTGTCCCATGACCGACTGCAGCCTGAAGCAGGAAGTGACACATTCTGTCCTGGCCGGAGCACAAAGGATTTTGGCTAGCCTGACTGACAAGAGGTGCGTGTGCGCGCGATTTTGAGAGGTGCGATTTTTAATTTTTAATTTTATTAATTAAAATAAACAGAACATTTATATAAAGTACTTTGGGTCAACTGAAGTTGTTTTAAAGGTGCTATATAAAGACATTCTAATTGAATTGAGCAAATGTGTTATTATTGAGCATGCACGTGTGATTTTCAGTGTGTTTATGAGCCTGTTTGTGTACTTTTGATCAAATGTGTGTGTGTGTGTGTGTGTTTGTTCCTTGTTTCTCAACAAAGCATTCTCCTGTTGTTGTGGTTAACCAGAACATGGAGTGAGGTTTGCAAGCTCAGATGTTTGTAAAGATACGCCTTCCCTCCATCGTGCTCCCTGATTGTCAAACTGCAGCTTTGCTCTGTTGTGAGTGCCAGTCACGACTCTTTGAGTTGAACAGCTGCCAAGCTATGCTAGATTCCATAGCAGACCTTGAATTATTGCCCATCATTAGCTGTTGTGATATTGGAGAGAAGATGGCCAGCGTTGCCCTGACTCATGATTCTAAAGACAGGTTGCCTGCAGCTAGCCTGGACTTTTGATAAGATCTTCTGGTTAGCGTTGATGTGTTAGCTAGCGACATGCTACCGTATCAGGATCGTGTTCTAGTTTGATTGTTTTGTTAGCCTAACATGGGGGTGCTCAAGCCTTTTTTGCCTGGACTCTCTGCTGCAGTGTGAAGGATCATATAGTCTCTTATTCAGCTTGATTTGATGGTTGTTATTTTTTAGAATGTTTTCATTCTCTGTGGGTGTTGTGATCTTCTGTGTTGCCCACATTAACTGGCACTGTTTCTCTGCTTCTCAGCAATTTAGCCGTCTCTCTGGCAGTGTAAATGGTGGTGTAGTAACGATTTCCCTCTCCTCTTCTACTCCCTCTTAAAATGTCCCCTTCCTCATTTGTTTCAAATGTTTTGTCCTTTACTTGTCGCTCTGCCTCATCTCCACCTTGGAGTTCTGCAGGAGGGCTGCATGCGGCTGCATGCGACTGCATGCGGCTCAAGCCTTTTGCCTGAGGACAGCTCGATGGACTCGTGCAGTAGAGCTGTGTTTTATCGCAGCTCAGTCACCTGACACGCACACAGTCAGCTGTGTGGCTAGGAGGTGAGACTAGCCTCCTTTCTTTGCTCTTATTCTGATTGGCTGGCTCTGGTAGGCTGGTTTTGAATGGCTGGTTCTGATTGGTTGCTTCTGGGAGGCTGGTTCTTAGAAGCTGGTGCTGGTAGGCTCACGGTTTTATTTGAGATGATGTCCGATTCCCAGCCTCCTTTTCTTGTGAAGTAGGAAAGCTTAATCACTGGGGCTGGTCAGGACTGTGCCTGAATATGTGTTGGCTATTATTAGCCTGCCTAGGAAGAAAGGCTTTTTGTGTCCACCTGCACGTTGTGCGCCCCCCCCCCCCCCACCACCACCACCACACACATACTCCCCCCTGCATGATTCAGTGGAGAATCTGTGTGTGTGTGTGTGTATGTGTGACAAGCTAGCTATGAGCACCCTGTCCCAAGTCTGGCCTTGCAGCTGCAGCAGAGCTAATTTTAGCCCAGATGTATTCGCCTCAGTTCTCCCGGCCTGGCGTAGAGGAGGGGCCGGGGGACAGAACAGGCTCTCTCTCACCATCCCTCTTTTTACTCTCTATTTTTCTCTCACCACACCCTCCTCTCTTTCCCTTTCTCCCTGTCCTTCCCTCTATGTCTCTCACCATCCTTCCTCTCTTTGTCTCTCTCCATCCATCTCCCTCCATCCTTCCTTGGCTCTCTGCTCTAGGGACAGTAACAAAATAGTCCTGTAGTAAGCAGGCTACATATGACCCGGGCCTGTGTCTGTCACGCTGAAACCTATATGAGCTGCTCAACCTTGCAACAGATCCAGTATCGGATTCCACTAGCCGGCGGATAGATACCAGGGCAAGATGGCTTGGGCTGAGGGAGATGTGTGTGTGTTTAAGCCTTTGTGTCTGACTCACCTAGTCATTTACAGTGGTCAGTCAATGGCTGATTGGTTTGGTGTTGTCAGGACTGGCCAGATAATGGCTGACTGGTTTGGTGTGGTCAGGGCTGGCCAGATTATGGTTGACTGGCTTGCAGTGGTCAGGTATTAGACTAAATCTGTCAATCTCTCTGGAATGTGTCTGGACTGGAATCCCACAGCACTGTAGTGTGCTGTATGTTCATATGAACATGTGCTACACTGTGTGTGTTTGATTGCATGTGTGAGAGTGGTAGAGAAACAGGACTGAAACCACATTCGGCCGGCCCTGTCCCAGATTGTGTGCTGCATGTTCTGCTCTGCCCAGGCAGACTTGGGATGTTAACCAAGCCTTCAGCTCGTCATCGCTGGTGTCACTGGTCTCCGCTCTGACGTGTGGATTTGATCTGCTATCTAGTGACAAGGAGAGAGAAACTGAGAGAGAGAGGAACTGAGAGGAAAGACGACCAAGAGAACAACAGAGATGGAGGAAGAGAGATTAGAGGGAGTAGCTTAAAATACAGACAGTATTATTAGAAAGAGGTATCTTAATAACACAGGGCTTGTTGAGGTTTAATAATTCATTGTGTGAGTGAGTCTGACCTTGAGAGCTGCCCTCAGGGTGCTGGTGAAGTCAGGCTGTTCATGTGACTAAAGGAGACCCATTCGGATGTGTTACGCTGGGACAAACTGGCCTTTTGCACAGTCTCACAACGTGCTTGCATGGGTTACTTTGTGTAGTTTAAATGTACAGGCGTGGCGAGTTTGCATTTGTGGTGGTACATCAACAAGTTTGTTTGTGTTTGTGTCTGCAGAATAGGTGTGTTCCTGTCTATGGGTGTGTCTGTCTTTTTGTGTATAGGTGGTGTGTCTGTGTGTTTTTTCGTGTGTGTGTCTTTGTGGGTCAGGTTTACGGCTTGAATCTGTTTGTGTGTGTGGTCCTGTAACAGATTCCTAAACTACAAAACCTGATTTAGGTTTAGGAAGGTAACTTCTGGTTTAACTCTGGACTTTCAGTGTCATGATGGTGGGTCACTGTTCTTACTAGGATAGATCCCCATCTTAACTCATGTAGCACTCCTACCCTGCTCTCTACCCTTCGAGATAACAGATCACCAAGTATAAAAGCTGCGGCTTACTGACCAACCAGTCTTTGAAAATGGCGTCACCATTTGCCGAAGAGCCTGTGGATTTAATTGGACAGATAAAACCATTATATTTAGATTTAGATCTACTACTGCCTTTCATGATTGATATTGAGAAGGCCATTAACTTTCAC
Source organism: Protosalanx chinensis (assembly GCA_030340685.1). NCBI lineage: Eukaryota > Metazoa > Chordata > Actinopteri > Osmeriformes > Salangidae > Protosalanx > Protosalanx chinensis. Next base: position 946,174 of record CM059319.1, read on the forward strand.
AGTCCGCAATTTGCTTTTAGAAGCAGTGTTTTCCACTTTAATTATGCTCTAAACAGCTTTGTATTGGTTCAAATTAGAGGTTGCTCTTCTCGTGTGAAGTACGGCGCGCTAGATTTGTCCATGTTTGTATTTGGTCACATTTTGCTAACACGCCCCTTTTTATGTGACTGCGCTCATCGCTCTGGGAAACCTGGGTTGAGTTAGAGTTGACAACCACTGTTGCGATACGGCTGCAATTGCGGTTGATAGGCTTAGTGAGGCAAGCTAACAAGAATGTATCCTGGGTGTGTTGAACTCACTTAGTATTTGAGGGCCCAGGTGTGGGTGCTGCTGCAGTACTCCCACATCAACTCCTCTGTCTGGATGACCAAGTTCCATAACACACATGGCACCACCTGGAGGTCTTAGGCTGACCTCAGCTCTCCATCCTCTATAAACTAGCCGTGCATAGGTGTGTGTGTGTGTGTGATCCTTACATTGTGTTTGCCTTAGTACATTTCTGTGCATGTTCATTTGACCCTGTAAAGCACTTTGACTTAAACTGCTCTCTTCAATAACGCTGACTTGACCACGGAGGAAGCACTGATGGAGAAGGCTGGCAGGTTTTCTACAACTGAACGTTTGCATTCTGGAATGAGTTTGAACGTCTTGGGAACCTTCTAGACGTGTGACAAAGGAATAATCCGGTCTACAGCAGTATTGCCACTCTAGCAAGACTTTTTATTGAGCTGGGATATATCTGTCTTCATTTATACAGGCTTCTGTTGTTACTCGGCAACAAACGGGTTGCAGTAGTGAAGGTTGCCATACAGACTTGGGCTGTTGGCTGTTCTACATTTACATTTAGTCATTTCACGGTCCTCCTCGGACATTTGTCTAGTGGTCCCACCCCTCAAGAGCGCCAGGGCCCAACACAAACTCTTCCCCTGTCTGGCTCCCCAATGGTGGAATCAACTCCCCACCTCCATCAGAAACACTGACTGTCTCCTCACCTTCGGGAGAGAAAAAAAAGGCTCAAGAGAACTCTCACTTGTTCAGAGAGTTTAATGGCACTTAGAAATATCTGCTGTTGTTATTCAGAATCAGAATGACTTTATTGATTCCCGAGTCTCTTATAAACAAATGTGTCAATCCTCCGACAAGCCTCTCGTTCATGTACCTAGCTGCTCTGCGGGACAATGAGCCGGGGTTGATGGCTTGTTATGTCTGTGTAATGTACTGTATGTGTGTGTAACAGGGAGCTGTCAGTCAGGGTAAGGGCTCCTGTTGCAGGATGCAATGTTCAAAGTGTAATGTTGCGCATACCGAAATGCCGCTGTTCGCCTAAGCGTACCGAACGAACGGTACGAATAAAAAAATACAAATAAAACGTTGCATCCCTACCAAGCACCACCTTCAGCCAAACCTTGCCAAAACGGAACTTGGGATTTCCAATCTGCAACAGTAACCCCTTCGTCCTAACCCTGTGGGTTGCCATGGATGACAAGCTCTCCCTCACAGCCCCCATTACCGCAGTCTCCAGGTCGTGTAGATTCACCCTCTAAAACATTCGGAAGATCAGGAAAATTCAACCCAGCTGCTACGAGTGCAAGCACTCGTCCTTTCAAAGCTGAACTCGCTGCTCGCCGGTCTTCCAGCATGAGCAACCCGCCTCCTCCAGAAGATCCAGCCCCTATCTCCCTCCACTGGCTTCCCATCATGGCCCGTGTCAGATTCAAGACCCTGGTACTGACCTTCTGGGCAGTACGGCACTGCACCCAACTACATTAAGTCTCTCAGAAATCGGAATCAGAATTTGTTTTATTCGCCATGCAAGTTACAACAAACACAGAATTTACTGTGGCAGGATAGAGCAAACATAGAACATATATGGACTTAAATGAGATGTGATAAAGATAAACATAGAAGAAAAAAAATATGTGTCCATGAGAGACACTGACTGTCTCCCCACCTTCAAGAATAGGCTCAATACGCACTTGTTAATGTTAGTTTCCCCAGGACCATAATGACTCTTGAGGGCCTTGTTGCTCTTTTGCCCAGTTCTAAACCGATTTAGATATTTTTTTTTTTACTTGCTGTGAGGTTTATTATTATTACTTGCTTTGCTACAGGTACACTACTGCATGTTTGAGATGCATGCTATATAATTGTAACTTGTTTGACTGAATGCTCTTATGGCTCTTCCCTTTGGCACTGGTTGGGTCTCTCATGATGTAGGTTTCATAATCTATAAAACTGCAAGGTTTGGGGACTATCATGTTGCTATGATCAGTGACCGATGCTCTTTTATAAAGCTGAAGAATGCGGGGGTGCGGGTATTTAACAGTGCGTGAGATGATAAACAGCCTTTCCTCTGCTCGGCTATATCAGGATGCAATATCCTGTGATGTAGCACTCCCCCTGCACCCAAAACCCTCAACGTAAACACAAATATCTATCCATGGAGGGGGGGGGGGGTAGGCTACTCAGACACCACCTGACAGGATAGATGTGATTAGCGTGTTAGCTGGTGGAGCCTTACAGTCAGGGTGGGTTTGGATGCGCAATGCTAGCTGGGAAGCTACCATTTGTATCAGTCACTGCAGGTTTGGATTAGCGTTTTAGTTATGGAGCGAGTGCTGCTCTTTCAGTCAGTGTGGGTTTGAATTAGCATGCTAGTTGCAGAGCTAGCACTGCTGTGTGTTTTGGCAGCAGCAGCATGAGAAGGAGGTTAACAGATAGTGCGTGGGTTGACAGGGCCAGAAGCCCTGGGAGGGAGCTAGCGAGAGATTGGGAGGGAAGGAAAAAGAGAAAATCATCCTCATGCCCATGCACCTGTCTGTTTCAATAGGACACTTTGTTGCTGTCATTCGGGGTCAGCTTCTGGCCTGTGTGGGGTCTGACCAGCTCATGGTGAGCAGGAGCTTTCTTGTCATTGAAATGACAGACGTCAACAGTCAGTAGAAACGATGGCCTTGCATGTGCTACATTTAGACCCAAATACATTTCCACACTGCAGTTGTCAGGGCTTTCTTTTGCCACGAAGGTAGGTTTGCCTTGGTTTGAGCAAGTACACAGGGTAAAGGTAGCAATCTATTGTTGGTGGCAATAGGACGTTTCCTGTTCAGGACGCATTGTATCCTAATCATTGAAGTGGAGGAAACAGGAAAGCTTTTCTCTTGCTCTTCTTTTCAGCTATGGTGTGTGAGTAGAAGTGAGTCAGGTTGCAGTTCCACTGTAACTGTGCAGCAATCGCACAGTTATTCATTTGGGTGACTTGTCAGAGGTCCCCTTCACGTGATCGCCTACAACACGGCCACCTCTCCTGGACAGTCTAGACCAGGGAAGCTAATACAAACCACAGGCTGGGGACTGAGACACTGACCACAACAATTGCTTAGGTTTAGTTTAGTCTTTGACTTTCAGGCTGAATACCAGTGTGAGGTGCCCATGTTTTCCCTCCTCCTGGTTTCCAATCCCAGGGTGGCTGGACGAAAGGGGATTAAGACCTGGCGTCTTTGATAACCAGGCCTCACCCAGCGGGATGAAGGCCATCTAGGAAGGGGCATCAAGGTAGACAGGAAGATTACCTTGTCTGACCTGACTATGAACAACCAGCCTGCAAGCGGCCGCAAACTACAGCTGTGCTGTCTGGATACACACCATCCGAATGCCTGTTATCTGCATCCCCTGTCTGGCCTTGACGGTTCTGGCTCTCATCTTTGATTGGCTCCAATGAGCAGTCGCTAGTGCTATTTTATTGGCTTCAGCCATGCTCTTATGCTGCTTGGATGTGAAGTGGTGATCTATAGACCAGATCTACCCATTCCTTCCCACTCTCTTCCTCCTCTGGCTGCTGTCCCCCTCCCCTTCCACTCTCTCTTCTCTGCCCCCTGTCCCCTCCTCTCCCTCCAGTCCCCTCCCCTTCCACTCTCTCTTCTCTGCCCCCTGTCCCCTCCTCTCCCTCCAGTCCCCTCCCCTTCCACTCTCTCTTCTCTGCCCCCTGTCCCCTCCTCTCCCTCCAGTCCCCTTCCTTCTCCTCTGACCCCTGCCCCCTCTTCTTCCTCCACCTCTGCTCCTCCTCCTCTCACCCCTGTCCCCTCCCCTTCTTCCTCCTCTCCCCCTAGTCCCATCCCCTTCTTCCCCTTTTCCTTCTCCTCCTCTCCCCCCTGTCCCCTCCCCTTCCTCCCCCTCTCCTCATTTTCTTCCCTGTGGTTCCTTTATCTCTGATGTCCAGACCAGGGCTCTTGGCGCATGACCATAATACTGGTGTCTTAGGAAAGAGATAGCTAGAGAAGGATGCTAGTGGAGTACCATATGGGACAAAGAATATCACACTACATGACGTGAGACGCACTCACACAAAGTATATGTTGGCATGTAGCCAATTTATTTCGACTGCTAGATTATAAACTAAAATTGTAAATGCGCAATATAGCGTTAAAAGAAAAATGCAATTCAGGTACAATGGCATGGCATTTTACTTTGTAGGCTAGTTAAGTTTCCTGCAGTGAGTATGGTTATTAGCTGTTGTGTACTGCCATCATCAGCTCTCTGTGGGGGTTAGTACCCTGGTGAGTAACACTGCCTGAGTCCTCTTCATACCTTAATGGGAAATAGCGGCATCAAAGCTCTCAGCGCAGGCCTCATGGAAAGGACTAGAACTTATCTCCAGACCACATGGTAATCTCTATGTATGTTTGCATGTGTGCATGTGTCTGTGTGCATAGCCTAAATGTTTGAAACTGTCAGAATGGAGAGTTTTGGGGCCCTGGGATGTAGAAAGAGCAGCTCATGGATCTTAGTTGATGGTGTAAAGCTGTGGGGATGTGCTGAGGGTGTTTAGTAGCAACAGTGGGAGTGTGTGCTCACAACATCATGTTCTGAAAGGCCAGCATGACTTGCAACTCTGAAGCACACAAGCTATAAACGGGGGGGAAAAGCCTTCCTGTGTACAGCATATGTAACAAACAGCCCCCCCCCCCCTCCTCCCAAAAAGCACTTCTTTGTCTTTTGCACAGTGACGTTAATTGGTGATTTTATTGGTTGATTGATGACTGGTGTTTTCTTTTGTGCAGGTAACCCTCGGCGACTGACCAATGTGTGACAACACAGACACCGGGCTTCTTATCCCGCTGGAGATCTGAGAGAGGGTGACAGACAGAGAGAGAGAGCGAGAGAGAGAGAGGTGAGCCCTAAGGGGGAGGGAGGAAGACCGGGAGGGAGGGAGGGAGGGATGGAGGAAGTTGGGGGCTTGGTGATGGGTGAGTTCTGTGTGCAACATTTCCAAACTCTGTCTCCACCATGGACATGGACATACAACCTTTACAGAGACCATTGGGCGAGAGAGCGTACGGTGAGGGAAGGGGGGGGGTTAAAGGGATCATGAAGGAATACGAGTGAAGGGACATATCCAGTGTGTGACCTAACTGAATTACATGGCAGAACAGCACAGTGATCCCTACCACCGGTACCAGATGATCATAATCAATGTGGCTAATCCCTAGGTCACCCACACACTATGGTTTGGAGCAGGAGGTAGGAGAAGGTGTGTTCCGAAGGCTACGTGCTCCAGGGAGCCGAGACTGAATTGAATGCTGATTCTGTCACCATCCGAGTCATGATTCTGATTCTGAGCGTGATCTCAACGCCATGCATGGCTGCGTCGTGAGCAGCATGGAAAAACACTTTTGTACGATTTACCTCGAGCCTTGTGTATGACCTTGACTCAAGCATGCACAGTTGATTGCACAGGGATCTCCTTCGTGGGACTGTTGCGTGAGCTGTTGGTGTGCGTGTGTGGAAACACCCTGCAGTGATGGCAAAATCACAGGGAGAAAGGACAAAGAGAGAGAGGCATGAGGGGAGGAACTAGTGATGAAAGGGCTGCTTGTGTCACCTCTCTACATCTGCTAGCATGTCGCAAACACACCGTCCCCAGAGACATTAGATGCTGGATTGGGCCGAAGGGACGGGGGTTCTCTGGTAGACGCTGAGAAGATCCATGCTGGGCTCCTATAGCTCTGAACATCCTCTGTCTGTCTCTCTTTCTCACCTTCCACATCTGTGTCCGTCCAGGCA